>JAFBJR010000425.1:20196219-20239093 GCA_016785285.1 Brachirus orientalis | reverse complement strand
AAAAAAAAAAAAAAAAAAAAAAAAAATTGTATTGGATGTTCTTCTTCTTGTCTTCCTTACCTGATGTGTATGCTGCTGTATCAAAAGAATTTCACCTCAGGGATGAATAAAAGTACTTCGTATTCGTATTCGTATTATTGTCATGTCATCAGTGAGTAGGTTCTTATCAAGATGTAATGGGGAATATACTTGGATGATCACATACCCATCACAAAAAATTTAGATTGAGCCATCAAAGATGAACAGAAGGACAAACTTGCAGATGGACCCACACCGATGTGTACATAAGCTGTTTGGTTATTCACTGAAAACAAAGCTAAACTCAGTAAACCAATGTTGTTTATTGAGTTTAGCACATCCATACAGGTGGATGTGTATGTTTTGTGGCACAGGTTTATGAGGACTACTTTTTTGGTCCCTGACTCTGTTACAGTGACCATGACTGCCACATATCATACCTACAGTATGTCTTCATTCCAATTTGATACAAGTGCACATGTGCACACGCCTCAGCGCGTGTCCAGCACATCTCCCTGGGGGGGGTCACTGTGACGAGGAGAGAGATTTCACGTTTGACCTTCCCCTCACAGCTCTGTGCTCCCCTGCACTTCCACCTTCATTCTCTTGACCTACTTGGTCATCCTGGAGCAAGACTTACATCTAACTGCGCAGCATGTTTTTGCCCTCATTTCTCTCTCTCTCTCTCTCTCTCTCTCTCTCTCTCACTCTCTCTCCCTCTCTCTCTCTCTCTATCTATCCCTCTCATACACACACATGTACACATCTGTCTCGCACATCTGTCTGCTGGTTTCTCCCTCTGCGGGGCTTTAATCAGTGGATTTTGACTGTGACTGATGCAAACATTTAAAGATAAAAGCTTAAACCTTTGTGCCCAATACAGTTTTTTTTAAACACACGCTGGTCCTGGCTCTCCTTCTTTTGTTTGGATTTTAATCCTAATCTCTCATTCCCATCAGTTTGTGAGTACCTTAAAAAAAACCCACACACAGTCCTGACAAAGAGGTCAAACCGAAATCATAGACTTTACAACGTCACTTCCTCCAGTCAGTCAGCATGTTTCTTCTCAGCTTCTCCCTTTAGGAGAGATAGAGAAGTCTTCATGTCATCCTTCACAGCATCCATGATCCTTATCTGTAGTTTTCTTCTTTTCCTCTCACCTGGCAGCCCCATTTTCAATTGTTTTCAGTGATCCACATATTTGATTTGACAAAGGTTTAATGCCAGATTCCCTTCCTGACATTACCCACCCCATTTATTCTGGCTTGGGACCAGCACTAGGAGTATACTGGATGTGGCCCCCAGTGGCTGGGTTTACACATTGTTAAAAAAAATCATTAAAATTGTGTTAAAATTGATCAAATTTCTTAAAGATGGACTAACACATCCAGATAATGCAGTTGGGAAACTGAACCAAACTGGCCTGGGCACTCTGCATATGTTCCACAGCTCCTAACCCCAGGGTTTGACCTGGAAATAATTGAAGAAGTCAGTACACAGAAGAATAAGAAGACTGGGTGAAAAATATGGATTAAAGAATGTAATATTCTGAAGTGAATAGATGGTGGAATGACACAAAATGACGCTTGAAATGCTACCAACTAGTCGGCAGTTTAAGTTGTTTTGGTCCGTGACATAATAGGTCAACCAGAAAATGCCTAATACTAACAAGCTGAAAGGAGGTCACCGAGCATAGTGAAGTCACACAGGATTCATTCAACAAACTGCTTCTCTGCTAGTGCTTGTATACTAAACCATGTAGCTGAGTTACAACTGCTCATTTAAACTATGCATGGAAACATGATGGGTGTTTGCCATCGAATGTGTGTCTTTTACTGCTTTTGTCTATAAAAACCATAAATCAAGGGTCAGAGAAAGCTCTACATGTTGGCTTTAGAAGAAGTTATGGTTATGACTGTGGATATGTGTAAGGTAATATTTTCCTTCAGTTGGGTGAGCGCATTACCCACTAATTTCCTATGGTTGATTTTTATGGCCAGGAACACCAAAATGTGACTGTGTTGAATAAACCACTGAAAACTAAATGAGAGTGTTGATCAGCAATTATATTTGTTCAAATCCTTGCTGTGGATGATATCATTAGGTCTTGATATAATAAGATCAAAAACACAACATCTATGCGTCTAGGTGGGGTTTTCACTAATGCGACATAAGTCTCTAGCATAACTCTCTACTAAATTCAGGATTTAGTAATTACTAAACCATTACTTAAGTCATAGGAATTAGTAGTTATTGTGGAGCAAGTAGTTTAGTAATTTTGTTTGCATCAGACCAACTTGTGCAACCCTTTAGCTAGTAAATTTATACTCAATAAATCAGCATTATACTACTCAATCAGCATGAATAGCTGAGTGAAAACATTAATAGTGTTCAGTTAACCTCTGCATTTTTTTTGGGCCCAAAGAAAACCGATGCACACATGGAGAAAACATCTAAAACATCAAACTCCACACAGTAAGGCCGTGCAAACTGTCAACCTTCGTGCTGTGAGGCAACAGTGCCCTTTATGTGCTCCACCCTGTGGCTCAAAACTGGTAACTTGTTATTTTAAAGTTTCAAAAGTGTCACAATCTGTTTTGCCTGCCTCTGATGATTTGCTGTTTGAACTCCGCTGATCACAGTGCAGGCTCTCTTTTGTGGCAAAGTGTGGGGATTCCCCTCCTCTTCCTCATCCTTTCCCACCCGAAAAGGAGGTGGCTGTAGTGTCAGCAGCAGTCATTGGAATCCGAAGCGCCTGTTTCTGCCTCTGTGAGCACCACTCAAGGCCTCCTGCAGCACCATCACCACCACTAGTTAGGAACCATTTTCTACTCAGATGAGCCCTAACAAAGACATGCACATACAGGAGAAAGAGAGAGAGAGAGAGAGAGAGAAGAGGGGAGGCAGCAGGGAGGAAGAGGAGGAGGCTGGCGGTGTGTTTGGTAAACAGTGAGAAAGCCAAAAGGAGCAGCCACTCAGGAGGAGAGGAAGAGGGGAAGGGGAAGTGGTGGAAAAGGAACGCAACAAAAGGGGGATCGTTTGCTCAGGTATGACTGAGTCGGAATCCGGTAAAGAGTCGAGTTGAGGAAATTGCAGGGGCTTCAGTGTCACGATCCTCAGATGGACTGACCACAGAGGAAGGGGACAGCACACCTGGCACTGAACAAACACATACTGTATGTGTACACAGATACACATACAGTATACTACGCATACTGATCTATGCATGCAGCCTCAGAACCTGTGATCACGCGTAAGCATCTGCACACTCAGCATTTATACAGGCGCTGTTCTGGCCACTGTAAACACACAGAAAAAGTGTGCCCATCCCTTCACAACACCCTGTGAGCTCTTCAGTGTGACCCGAGCATCGACCCGTGGGTATGAGGGTCAAACCGAAGATGACAAAGTCCTCATATCAAAGCCCACACACTCCCACATGACTTGACGCTTCCCCTGACCCAGTTGTTTTTTTTGAGCTCTAATAACTCTCCTAATTAAAACCCCTGCCTATTATTTTCCCCTCCTGTCCCCCTGTAAAAGGCTTGGGTTTCAAAGTGCTAGTAAAATAAACTGGAAGGGGCCCATTTCTTTATCTGTATGTGTGTGAAGAGTGTGTGGGAGAAGAAGGCAGGGAAAGGGAAGACAGAGGTTTTAGGTTCAGGGGGGTTAAAGAAAAAGAGGTCAGTGGAGACAAAGAGTGCTGAGACCTCAGGGTCAAGCTGCCTGGTGTCCACAGTCACCCGGGCTGGCGGTGTTGCAGCACAAATGGTCCAGCTTGTATAATCGCCGGGGTATGTTTTGTCCACGCAGTGTAGGATAGAATATATCACGGAGCTGACAGATGAACAATAGCTCACGTTTTCTGGAAGTCCGAGTGGAGCCTTCACAGCTCTTTTGAGTGGAAGGGTGGATCTGGAGGAACAGAGGTTAACTGCGTTTAGTAGCCTCACGTATTGCTGACCCTTTTGACCAGAACTGCAGTCCGAACAATATCGCTTATGGGTTAATATAAGACTGACAAACACCCCTATAGAAGGAACATCAGTGAATCATCCTCTTAGGAGAAAATGGGACACAATCAATACAAGAGTGATGCATGTTGTTGTAGAAGTTTCTTTCAATACACAGAGAAGCAATTCAGGTTTTGAATGCTCTGCACAGTGGTTTCCTCCGTGTCCAAAAAACATGCAGAGGTTAACTGAACACTCTAATAGTAGTGTGAGTGTCAGTGGTTAGTGACCTGTCCAAGGTGTGTGCCCGCAAGGCAAGGCAAGTTTATTTATATAGCACATTTCAACATCAAGGCATTTCAAAGGGCTTTACATTAAAAAAGAAGAGATACAGCAGCATCAGCATTACGGATAAAAAAGGCATAATAAAAACACAATAAAAACATTTAAATACAAAAGTAAAAGAAAGAGGGGAGAAAAGGGACGAGTTGCAGTTAGGGCTGAGATGCAGCAGAGATGATCGTTTTATTTTTATTTAAATGCAGTGGCAAACAGGTATGTTTTCAAGCTACATTTAAAAGAATGAATTGATGCAGGCAGCAAGAGGTCCCAAGTTCACAACCCGGTTGGAACAAGGGGCCTTCTGCAAGGAGTTTGCATGTTCTCCCCGTGGTGCATGGGTTCTCACCGGGTTCTCCAGCTTCCTCCCACAGTCCAAAAACATGCAGATTTGGGGACTAGGTTAATTGGACACTCTAAATTGCCCGTAGGTATGAATGTGAGAGTGAATGGTTGTCTGTCTCTGTGTGGCCCTGTGATGGACTGGCGACCTGTCCAGGGTGTACCCTGCCTCTCGCCCTATGTTAGCTGGAGATAGGCACCAGCACCCCCCGCGGTAGAAAATGAGTGAGAGTGAGTGAGAATTGATGCAGCAGATCTGCACTCTTCTGGGAGTTTGTTCCAGAAATTTGGCGCATAAAAACTGAAGGCAGCTTCCCCCTGTTTTGTCCTGGTTCTGAGGACACAGATCAAACTTGACCCAGATGACTTTAGTGGTCTGGATGTTTCACAGTGAGCCAGCAGGTCAGAAATGTATTTTGGGCCCAATCAGTGGTTTATAGACTGACCGCAATATTTTAAAATCAATTCTTTGGCAGATGGGAAGCCAGTGTAAGGACCTCAGAACTGGAGTTATGTGTTCCACCTTTTTGGTCTTAGTGAGAACATGGGCAGCAGGGTTCTGAATCATCTGCAGCAGTCTAATGGATCTTTTTGGGATGCTGGTGAGAAAAGCAAGTCCTGTTGCATTATAGTACACAGACGTTGTGACTGTTTTAATGTGTTTTTTTTTTTAAAGTCAGGTCAGAGTCTAAAACCAAAACCAAAATTTCTTGCTTGGTTTTTGGGTTTTAACATGAGTGACTGAAGGTAAGCTTCAACTTTGACTCTTTCCTCCAAAGACAGTTAATTCTGTTTTGTATTTGTTTAGCTGAAGAAAATTCTGGCACATCCACTCAGTAATTAGCTCAATGCAGTCACTGACTGCTTATATTAAGCCATAGTTGTCAGACGATATGGTGATGTAAATTTGCGCGTCATCTCCATAGGTTTTTCAGAATCTGAGCTAGTAGAAGCATATAAATGTTAAAAAAGGCCATAGTGCCATCTGTGTTTCCCAATAGACACCTGGGACCCACATAGATAAAGTGGTAGAAAATGAATGAAGGAATAACTTTTGGAGACCAACAATGTGACTAAAGTTGTAGTCCAGAGAGGATGACTAACAAATATGATGATTCTTAAGTTGAAACCACAGGTTATTAAAATACTCCTGCACAGGGATCACAGCTCACTGTCCTGAGCTCCTCTCATTAGAAGAACATGGACTTGTTTCATCTGGGGCAAATGACACAAGTAGATTTCTCCTTTTCTGAAACTCTCTGCTGAGACTGACATGTTTTATTGTGTTTATTTTCTTTTTGACACTTACAGCATCAGACTTTGCTGTCTGAGACTGAGTAACAAATCTCTCATGTCTCTGTTAAAACTGATCAGATTCATAGGTTTGCAGGATTAAACACTCATCGGAAATCAGACTAGGTTTCAGCCAGATACAGAATACAGATTTGGTGGCAAATGAAACAGATCAGGATGAATTTTGTCATGCATATTATGGCATCAGCTATAAGGAAGTTGTATACAGATCCAGAAAGTCTTCTGGATCCACTGGATCAAAATGTAAAAATCCAGGTGCTGGTAAATGAAGGTGTGCTTTCTGAGGGCTCTGGTTTAATGAGTAAGTCAAGGAAATCCTGTCTACTGTAGCTTTAACAAACCTCTTCTCCATTCACAATTCAACGTCACACATGCAAGAACTCTGTGTCAAACTGCCTGTATCATTACTGAAATCCAGAATTTGGACAATCACACCCACTTCATGATATGATTGAACAGGTGTGTGTGGAGGTGAGAAAATATGAAAATGTGCAGAATTACTCCAATATTTGAATGATTAACATTGCCTTAAAGCACAGTCATTGTGAATGACTGCATAGTCCGCTGATTTCTGACTGTCACACAAAGAACCAATTCTTTTAACCCAGCAATCAGACATCATAATGCTGACAGACATGTTTCCCATCTTTGTTTTAACACTTGCATGCAACATATTAATCTTACCCTTGCTATCTAGCTTAAAAAACTCTTGAGTAAGAATTTATCAGATCTGAGGCTGCAGATGATAATGACATGTTAATGGTTCTCCAAGGCTATTAGATGAAATTAGGGGAAAAATTTCTGTGGTAATACATACAGTGTATGAGAAAAGGTCACCAAATACAGTAATATTCATCCACTGGGAAGAATGAAAGTTCAGCAAGTTTTAAGGTGATGTTTTTCATAATGTTTGTTAAATTTTAGAATTAGTTATATTTGCACACTCACCAGCTAGTTATAATGAAGGTGACCTCTGCATTTAAGCCATTTTTTTACACACCAGAAGTGAAAACACACATACAGGAGCAGTGGGCAGCACTGTGCCCAGGGTTCAATGGGGGTTTGGGTACCTTGCTCATGGGCAGCCCAGCCCATGGCCTGTCCCAGGGTTTGAACCGGTTCCCTCCTGATACAAGCCTTATTCCCTTCAACATGGCCATTGGCTACCCTTGTATATAAATGAAAACATTTACCTGTCAGTGAAAATTAAATCAGCAAAATCTTTGGGACTGACCCGTTGACCAGTCCACCAGTAGGTGCAGAATGACCACATGAGAAATATCTGATGATAAACAACGTCAGAATGTAGGTTTATGAGTGTGGCTGGGTGTTCGTGTGGCACCTATAAAAAAAAATAAATATATATATATATATTATATGCTTCATGAATATGTTGTAAGTTATTATGGGCTGTCACTCAAATCCCACAAAATAATCAAAACATCAATGTTTGAATACCCGAAAACCGTCGGACTAAAAACATCAGCCCTGTGTGAAACCGAGTGGCAGAAGCAACAATATATATGATATAGTGACATGATAATAGCTTCAACCTGTGCATGAGATATAAATGTGATCATCAGTGGGGGGTTAAGGGAAGTTAATCTTTTTTGAAACATAGTGCTGAGGAAGGAGGGGAAGGAGCAGAGGGCAGGGAAAGTCATGTGTCAGGGTTCAGCCGTGAGCATGTGGGAGTGGAGAAGGAACTGTGGGAAGGTTTTTAGGGAATAGGAGGAAACATGACGCACGTTCATCTCAAACACACAAGACAGACTGTTCAACGTGCCGAATGAAAGTGAATAAAGGGAGGTCAGAGGAAGTTTATGAATGCAGTGTGCAAACTGGGATCGACGGCAAGTGGAGGTGGGCAAGGGCCATAGAAATGATTAGGACAACCATTTCCAAGCTTCACAACGCTATAGCCCAAAACACTTCTCAAAGCACTTTTCTTTCTCCAACATGGCCGACCCAGCACACAATAAGGCAGAGGTTTCAAACTTGCAGCCCACAAATAAATATGTTTTTTTATTGTGAACTATATATCACTCCATTTCTTAAATGGTGTTAGGAATCCTTCTTGCATCTTAATGTTTCTAAAACTAAATTGACTTTGGAAGAAATACTCCTTTTAAAGAACCAACAATCATCAGTGACACAGCTGTGGATGATAGTGAATGATTACAAATACTTACGTACCATCATTGTTGATAAATTGAATTTTGATGCAAACACTCACAACGTTTGCAAAAAGGCTAACCAGAGACTCTTCTTTCTGAGGGAAGTGAGGGGATTTAATGTTGATCATTTTAAAGATTGCAAAGATTATTCATTGTTTATCGAGTCACTTTTCATTTTTGGAATGATATGTTGGTTTGGCAACCTCACCATAAGGAACAAGAACAGACTGGAACATATTGTTAACCTTTGCAGGAACATTGATGGCATTTACTTGAGTGGCCATATCGTTGAAGGGAGAGCCACTCAGAAGGCTTTGGCCATCCTGGGAGACCCTCAGCACTCTCTGCACACAGAATTTAGACTTCTGCCAACAGGGAGGAGGTTAGCTTATGTCAGAAGGGCCAAATTAAATATTTGAAGTAATTTGTCCCATCAGCTGTGGGTTTTTTAAAAAAAGCTCTAGTTACTATTTGGTCACATGGCTCAGTGCACATTATTATGCAGACGTCCATTGTATTGATGTTTTAATGCATTCATGTACTCTGCACATGCATTTTGTGTAGTGTGTGACTTGTTGCAAACAAAATTGCAAGAATAGTGACTCCTTCCCAAAAAGTTTGTATGTATTTATTTATTTATTTATTTATTTCACTTTTTTCACTCAGTGGCCCTCAGGTCATTTGCGTTTGAGGCCCCTGTAATAACATTTTATTATAAGGTATAAGGTATATAATAAGGTCCGCTATGGTCCTTTATCAAGGACTAGGTAGGTAAATGGTCTGTAGGTAAATGGTCTTTATATAGCACTGTTTTGGTCTTGATGACCGCTCAGTGTTGCTTTACACTATAGTTTTGCCATTCACTCTCATTCACTTACACATTGTATGTGCAGCACATTTTTCTGTCACACATATTTCATATCTACTCACGCACTGCCAGCACACCCGTCAGGACCCTAAGGGCACATTGGCATGTGGACAAGAGAAGCATGAAATCGTACCCACAACTTAACAGATTAGTAAATAAGACAACTCGCTCTACCACTAGGTTCACAGACTGTTACTTACAAAAAAAACACATAATTGAAATATTTTATTTAATTACAAAGCTGAAAATTGAAAACTTTATGTTATTGTTTGTTTGTTGATGATCTCTTGTGACCAACTCATGTCACCCACACTTTGGGAATCACTCAGTACATTTCTATGCACAGTTAGGTTGAGCTACGGTTGTATGCTGGTTAGGCTGTGCAATTTGGCACCAGGGTTATATTTGGGCTAAAAACGGGTTTGTCATTTACTAGCCTTTCCAGGCTACCTGGGTACTAAGTAGGACTTGGGCTACCTGCTTGTCAGCCCAAATAATGGTGTCCACATGGACATGCTGGCTGGGTAGTTGCTAGTTGTCGAGTACCATTTTGAGTCTTTATACCATCCACTGTCTCTCCCAGTGATATTATTTTGATTTTGACGATTTCAGTCAGACTAACATGTTGTCACTTGTATTTTAAAAGTCAGACAATAATTGGTGTTGTACTAACGTAATGTAAACACACTGACTCTATTTGATGATAAAGTATTATTTATGCGATAATCCATGAATCATGTCCCGATTGTGCTCCGACTGCCTTGTGCACAGCCCTTTAGCCAACAAAAGCCTCACCAAAGTAGATCCATGTCTACTTTGGTGACTAAGCCTAACAAGACACTCAGTGTCAATACACCTAACCTATCCTTCAGACTTTATCTCCACCAAAATAACTTTGATACATGAGTGTCTATTCAGAACCACAGTTGTGAAAGAGGAAAGAGTCCAATTCAGAAGTGTATAGTGAGTTTTTAAACAAAGAATGAAATCAAACAAATGAAGGGAAAAAAACAGTGGATTTACCCTAGTATTCCTATTTTCTTGATATATATTTATTATTTTTTTCCCAAGTGTGGTTGTATGAGGTTTTTTAAGCATATCCTACTTTTTTTCTTCTGTCAGACAGCCTTTTCCCACTGCAAACTCACATTTGTGTTGCTTTGTAATTTGTGCACACCCCACACCAAAGTCCATTGAGAAAATCTTTACACATCACACAGGAGTTATTGTTTCACTGCTGCCTCCGTCAGTAAGTTCAAATGTGCCATTTAGCAAATTCTGTGTTGAAATCCTCAGTTCAGATTTACCTTGGTGACACAAATTCACTAAATGAGGCAGCAGTAGACCAGCAGCTCCTGTATCCCAGCAAGCTATGGTCACTGATTTTCTCCATGGACTTTAGTGTGGGATGTGAACGTTTAAAAAAAGTCTAAACAAGCTAAAAATGTATTCTTGACATTAAGACTAAAATAAGACTAAAGTTTGAAATACTCTGCTATTACTTAAATAGAATATTTATTTTCAATATATTAATAGTCAAGTCAATTTTATTTATACAGCCCAACATCATAAACACCATTTGCCTGGAAGGGCTTTACAGTCTGTATAGCAAGTGACACCCTCGATCCTTAGACCCTCACATCAAGTGAGGAAAAACTCCACAGGAAAACCTCAGGAAGAGCCACAGAGGAGGGATCATTTTTATAATATAAACTTTTAAATTTCTCTACCTTGCCCAACCCTGTCAGTTTGTATAACTACAAATTGCCTCAGGGAATTTCACTATTTATTGTTAACATTAATATTTAAAAATAGTAAATAAAAATAGAAAATTCTGTTTGAGGGTATTACTCCAGCATCAAATTGGGATCTGTTTAGCCTCTGTTGGTGGCGCAGTTGGGGCCCAATGGTTTTTTACGTGGTCCCAAAAGTCTGACAGCACCCCTGATGGAGGGGGTGGAATGAGACATAGTTTCAAAGTGGAGAGATCAGAGAGGCTGAGCATAAAGGTTGAGAGGGAGTTGAAAGAGGATAAAGAGGGAGCCCAGAGAGAAGGCCTTAAAAGAGTCTTATCTGTGACCCATCTGTCTTGACATGCACACTCCTCCGGTTAGTGCCCTGGAGGGGAGGGAAGGGAAGCAGCATGTGTGTCAATAAGTGATGTGCAGGGCTCAGGGCTGAGGCCTTGGCCTGTGCCTGTGCACTCTGGCCCGCAAACCAGCCTAACCAGCCCCATGTCTGAACACCCCCAGGAAAAACTCCCATGACTTACTGCTGTGATCAGGTGATACACTCAGCTGCACACAAAAAAACCCATTGCTGTCAGCTGAGTTGTCACAAACCTCATAAGAGGAGTCTGTGTGAGGAACGTGTGGCGGAATTTTTTTTCCCCCAGATGTTGACAGTGAAAAACTAAGGATTAGTGAGTGACATGTCATGAATCTTTTAGAGTCAATTTAGCGATAAACAAAAATACAACAGGTCACCAACATCACAACTTATTTATTTATTTTTGTTATTTTTCGGTTGAGTAAAGCTTGAAAAGGACACGGCTAATTATTTTTAATGATCTAATTCTAATTATATAACTACAGGACAATTTAGAAAATCCAAGTCCATCATTTCAGCTGTTGTCACAAATGATCAACCAAATTGTATACATACAGCACCTGTTGTGCAAAATTGCATACAAAATGCTTAACAGTGATTAAAAGCCATGTGGTTAAAATACAAAAACACAGCAATACATTCAGCACGCAGTGAAATAAGTAGACAAAGGAGCATTAAATAAAATACATTACAGCACCGTATACCGCCAGGACCGCCATTCTCATAAAAGAAAACTTATTAAAAAAAAATGTATAAAAAAAATATATATTTTTTTTTTCATTTTTAATTGAGTGAAGCTCTAAAATAATGACATTTTAGAAATGTGGCTAATGATTTTTTGCATTTACATCCAAGTCACTTACTTTAATTCATTTAGTGTAAGTCAGAATAGGAATTACTAAAATATAGGGCAATTTAGAGACAAAAAGACGTCAAAGTCTTCCTTTTCAGCAATTGTCAATCACATTTTAGTTTGCAATATAATACATACACGTGCCAGCTTAAAATACATCAAAGAAGTGCATCGTGTCCAATCTCATAAATGAAAAACATTTGTTTACCTTTTGAGAAAAAAAAGGTAAACAACTAGAAAAAAAAAAAGCCAAGTGAAACTATATACTGTATTCATAAAGAAATCTGAAATTTGACTTCGACACACAATTAAAGCTTTTGTGATGGTGGAGAATTCACTATTAACCTCTCAACAATCTCAGAAAACAAGACACTGCGGTTTAAGATTCAAACACAAGTGAGAGAATGAATCCATTTGTGAGGTCCTGTCCCGTTCCCACTCTCATTGTTCAAAAACAAACATCTATCAGTCCAAGTTGTTTTGCATCAAAATCCAACCTCCTAAGATGTTTGACTTTGACTCGCATGTACAGCACCTGGGAGATTTACCATAATGAATACCTGATGTGGTGAGGCAGTTAATTCCGCCTATAAAATAACTCTCTTCCTCCTTCCTGTGGGCCCCGGCTGTTGTTTATCAAACGAGGTAACGTCCTGTCATGTGACCCCCCCCACCCCACCCACCAGCAACCCACCTGTGTGGACTTTTCTCTTAATCCCCTTCTACCCCCTGTCTTTCTCTCTTTTTCAGCTCTGTGCTTTGAATACTTAGACTACTGAGTGTAACTAATTCTCCCACACCAGGATATTGTCTTCCCCCTGTCTCTGCTTTTGTCCTTCCTTTCAAGCCTGCTATTCATTGATTTCATTAGTTGGTTGTGTGGTGAGAGAGATGGCGAAAGCATTAGAGGGAGAGAGGGAGGGGGGGGGGGGGGGTTCTTTCCAATTAAAAGGCCTAATAGCCTATTACCATCACCTTAAATTCAACTTGTTTAAAAAAAAGAAAAAAAGAAACCTGTCAAAGATTAATCGCCAGAGCAGCATGAGAGCTTTTAAAAGCTTCTCTGTGACTATTAAACTGAACTTAGGATTGATGATTTTGAGCTGCCCTCTGGAACGGTTTTGTTATGGGGCGAAACATGTAAAACTACTCAAATTAAAAGCTGTAGTCCATAACTTTTAAATAGACTAATGTCCATCCATCCATTAAGCATCATCAGTGCCTCATGACTCTGGGTTTCTCATTGTAGCGGTGTTTTAGATCTTGTATCACCTGGCGACATTCCGACGCTGCACACAGGAAGTGATTTGCTTTATGTCAAGACAGACGGAAACGTTTTGATGGGATAAATCCTTTTTGTCCCGCCCCCTTTTTGTCCCACCCCTTCTCTGCTGCTATATACACACAAACACTCCCTCACTCAGGTCTGATAGTTTTGCTTGACAGAGCCTGTTTTCAGGTGAAGAACGCAGCATGAAATTATTTTACATCGTTTCTGTTAATGAAGAGCAAACAGAAGCAGAATAATATCAACAAAAGCAAAATGTTCTGACTGTTATTTGTCTTGGCTTGTTAGGTGTGTGTGACTGTGCCACACGACTGTCTGATTTTACTTAATTACTTGTGTAACAGATGCTTTTTTAATGGATACAGTTCATTTGTTACTTTGTTACCTGTTCACTAGTGTTGGTTTGTCCGCCCATCTGTCTGTCTGTCCGTCTGTTTGTCTGTTTGCAAAATAACTCAAAAAGTTATGGGAATTAAACCCGCAAACTCCCAGTTGAAAGACAACTTGCTCTGCCACTGAACATCGCTCTGAAAATAAACCAGACTAGATGATCACTGGCATTTGAGGCCCCTGTCCTAGAGTGTTGTTTAGGCAATTCTCCTTCATATTCTTATGGAAAATATCAATTTTTTCTGTTTTTTTGCTCTAATGCATGAAAATAACTAGAAAAGCACTCAGAGAGCGCAGATCTCTGCCAAGCAGCTCATTTCCCCCTATATTGTGATTCGCATCCAAAATTATTTGTCCTAGTATTATTCATCTACATTTTTGGATTCATTGACCCTTAGTATTTGCAATCACCTAAATATCATAGTTTGATCGTTATTCACAGAAATCAATATTTCTGTAATGGTGGTATCTTAACACCACAAATCTGTTTTTCCTGTTCCAGATTGTAATATCCAGAATATTCACAGGATCCAGATCAATCTTTGATATATTATAGAACCTTTGATGCTGATCCACATCAGCACCAAAATCTAATTATCTGTTCCTTGTCCCATTACACAACTTTCCTGAAAATTTCATCAAAATCCATAACATTTTGAGTTATTATGCTAACAGACAAACCAATGCTGGCAAAAACATAACCTCCAAGGTGGAGGTAAATATACATTAACACACACAAACACTTATACATTAGATAGATGAAAGACAAGAAAGTCTGCTGCAGCTGCTGAGGGTTTAAATGAAATGTGTTTAACAGTCCACATACACATGCTTTACAGATCCTCCAGCTGACCAGGGGGCCAGAGGATGAAGCCAGTCCCCTGGGATGACACAACCACCCTTTTCTCACACACCCATTTGCTGTAGCTCATTCCTCACTCCTCCTTCTCCTGCTGCTCGTCCCTCCCGATGGATGACCCTGGAACCAGCAAGGGTCGGCTGCACCGAAGGGCACCTCCCGCAGCCCACGGCGTAAATCAGTGGCTGCTTGTCGCGGGAACCGTGCCCTGCCAGGGGTCCCAGCTCAGCCTGGCACCATCTGTCCCTGGACTGTGACGCAGAGCCAGAACTACCAAGGTAAGTTCCCAGTGACCTCCTGTCTCTCCAGGTCATATGGGCCAGACCTGGGACTGGAGACAGATCCATCACTGCTGGAGTCTGGACATGGTAGAATGGCCTGGTGTATCAATCATACAGTAGATCAGAAAATGAGCTCAATATAAAGACAAACTCTTAATATCTAAATGCTAAACAACATTATATAGCCAACATAATGTTGCTTTTTGAAAAATTGTCTTTAGTTGAGATTAGATTATATTTGACTGTTTGATCCCACACAGACAGTACAGCATAAATAAGTATAATGTGATTTATGTAACACACCTAATTAATATCTTAATTATATATATACACCCAATTCACTGTGGAAGTGAGCTGAACAGGACAAAAGTGCAGAAACACATAATTATTGCACAGATAAGTAATGCACACGTGTGGTGAGCAGGGATGTAACAGGCTGGATGAGTAATGAAAAACTGTAGTAATTAAATGTAACCATTTGCAGAAAATACATCATGTCTGTTTAGCTTTAAATTTTATTTAAATATACATTACCAGTCTTTCTCGTTGAATTCAACGGACATTTGTGTCCAAACTGTTGATTGTTGTTGTATTTTTGGTTGGGCAGCAATTAAAGTTGATAGATTCATGATTCATGACCACCGTTCTTAATGGAGTCTTACTACTTCAGTAGCAGTTAAGGGTTTGTGAAGTGTAGTTGTATGAAATCCTGGCACCTGGACACTCACTTTCACTGAAATCATGGCTGCTTGTAAAAGCCACGCCTACTAAAATGTATGATCTCTGAGGAATATGTTTTCCACTCAACCTTGCCAGTGATCAGTGAACTTTTGTAAACTGCTACCTTCGTTTAAACCAAAGCCCATACAGAAAATCTGTGGTTTTAGCTCACAGGACACAGGAGCTGCTGGTCTTCTGCTGCCTCATTTAATCAGTTTGTGTCAGTGATGTAATCCAAATTACATCAAATTACATCCGCGCTGTCTGCCCGGCGACGTGGACCTCTTCTGCAATGCCACATACCCATTATGCCTTTATTTGGATGACGGACTGTTCGAAGTTTAATAATTGTACTTTAATATTGGACTATTTTTATGTGGTTCGTGGGTGTGAAATTCTAATTTCCCAGTGTTTTTGGGATCAATAAAGGAAATCAATCAATCAGTCAAATGATAGATTTCAAACATATGTGACATAAAGTGAAATTTTTGATTTTCTCTATGTAATATGGTGTGAGGGAGTGGCAGGTTTACAAATCAGCACACATTTCTAGTTATAAAAGTTTTCTAATGGCAAAATGAAATAGCAGCCATATGCTTCAGATATTGCAGACCCAAGAAACAACAGATTGTATTAATGAAAGCAAACATCCATGTTTCATGGTGCTTTCCATTTGCCGTCAGAACTTTATGAGGTCATGGAGGCCCGGAACTCCGATTTCAATCACAACTGACATAGGGTAGGGTACACTTTGGACCATCACTGGGTCACTGGTCCATCACAGGGACACATAGATACTACCATCCACTCTCAATTTCAAGTGTCCAATTGCCCTAATCCCCAAATTTGCATGTTTTTGGACTGTGGGAGGAAACTGGAGAACCTGGAGAAAACCCACACACACGGGGAGAACATGCAAACTCCATGCAGAAAGGTCCATGTTCCAACCGGGTCACAAACCCAGGTATTCTTGCTGCAAAGTCAAGAGTGCTAACCACTACACCAACCATGTGGCCCATATCCAGTTGAATGCACTACAAGTTCAGTGCTGACTATATATCAATACCTCATACAACTATACTTGTTAGTTCAAATGTTTTTGAACACTGATTATTTGAATCTGACATAATTGGAAAATAACTTTTGTAAACAAAAAACCTTCTCAAGTTAAAATTGAAAAGAGAAGGAGATCCCAATCCCACAAAGTGAACTCAACACTGCTTTTTGTTTTTGAGAAAGTTTTCTCAGTGAGGGTCAAAAAGACACTTTAACAGTTATTATGACTTAATTGCACTGCTGTAGGCTACTCTAAAATTCTTTAAGTGTGTGAGTAAAACTCCTTTGCATCAGTAACGTGTATTTAAGTCAAAGCAACACAACAGCTATGAAACAGGAAAGAATGCATCTCAATTATAGTGCTTGTGTTTTTTTTACCTGTGGTTAAAATAAATCATCTTATATTATAGCGACTTGACCGGCTGTTATTTTGCTGTATAACTGCCACAGACTAAATAGTTGATAAACTACTGACACATGTAAAACAGTCCAACCTTTTAAGTACAAGACAAGTCCTTGCACTCCACCGCATTGCCCTTGACGACTTGACGTCTTTTCCCTCTCCATCATAACGGCACCTGGAATTGTGACACGTAAATCTTGGGAGCAGAGACAGTCTGTGGGTCCCGGGGCAGTGCAGCTCAGGTTATTGCTTTCTCTTTCAGATGCAGCCTTGCTTCTTGCCCCCTTAAGGCCTACTGGCTCTTAATGGGCAAGCGAGGGGTCATAAAGTGGTTGTGTTACTGTTTTCCTTTTTCCAAACCAGTGACTCCAGTTGTTCACCCGCCTCACCAGAGCCTTTTGTGAGGCCTGACAGGCTGTCAGTCCCAGGTGGAGAATAATTGTAGAAAACAACATGTGTTACCGTGAGGTGACGCCACATTCCACCACTGAAAGCCTGTCTTTATGAGTCAACAATCACTTTGAATAGCTTTTTTTTTTGTCTGAACAAATATCTTTGACAAAAGGAGAAAACTAATCTGGCAGATGAATGATAATTGATGCTAAAAGACATTTTATTAGTTAAGACTCCAGTGAATGTTTATGAATGCATATTTGTTGTTTTATCACTTTTACAGAGCTGGTTTTCTTCACGGTGGACGGGAGGACACAAAGTCCTTCATGAGAACCTTATGACGAAAATAGACACACACACAGTAAAGAGTACGTCATTTTGAGCACAAACTACTGAACATGTTGTGCTTTTGACCTCTGGTTTACTCAACCCATCATTGCAGAACTGGCATATACAGTAAAGATTGCTATATCACTATATATATATATATATATATATATGTGTGTGTGTGTGTGTGTGTGTGTGTGTGTGTATACACATGTGTGTGTAACCGGGAAGACAACAACAGCTATCAATCAACCACTGACTCATCTTGTTAACAGACCACTGCTTTGTAGAAAACCTGTCTAAAAGACACTCCATTGACCCATTTCCACATAACTTTATCTCCCTTCCTGTAATTCATTCAGAACTCCTCACTTCTCTATAATTTTTCCCAGTCTGATAACAAAAAAAAAATGTGTCTGTGCAGCATGATTTATCAAACCCTCCCTCTTGTCACATCATCCCATTCTTTTCTTATCATGTTTATTTTACCATAAAACCCAGGTTGATAAATGTTTGTTTGAGCTATAACTTAATAGCGCAACACAAAATACTTATCTGTTTATTATATTCTTGGTTAGTCAACTAGTTGCTTGGTTCAATGTCAGAATGTAACATTCTCATGTGTTACACTTTAAGAAGTTAAAAATTTTCAAAATTAATTATCACGATAGTGGATGTATTAACTGATTGTTCCAGTGAAGATTTTTTTTTTCTGTGTGTCCTACAAGTAATGTTAAAAACTGTAGGATCAATAGACTGCTTTTAATTCAATTTTAATGAAGACATCTTGTATTTATCATCACATTCGGCACGTTTCAGTTTCTGATAACGTTTGTGCAATACTGCCCTCATGTGTTGAGTCAGAGGTACTGACATTACATTTTGGTTTAGGATGAGAAATTTTATTAAATTACTACGCTGGCTAGAATTAACTGAACTCCAGTTTCATTCTGACATTGAGATGACTGCACTTTGAATAAATCAATATCCCATGCAAACATTTTAATGTTCAGTGATTATTTGTGTCTTTGAATTATATTCAACACTGTAAACACGGAATTGTCGTGGAATAGGGAAGGGGTGTTTTCCAAAGACGCTCCTCATCCTAACACTAACTAAGCATATGTTTATACTGCCATTTATTCTTCTAGATGCTGAAAGAATTAACATTTACAAAAAGGGTCCATGGCAGATAAAAATAAATAAAAGATATAGGAGACGGTGTAAAATACCACATGATTAGTCAAATATCTGTCGTAGCAGACTTTTATTAACCTGGACGCGAAATGAAAGCAGTTCTTAAGACATGCCTCACATGACAAGTGCGGCAAGTGTCACCAGTGAGCAAACCTTAAAACATTTACTGGCCTCACCTGGGAACCTGAAGCAGCAGCCTCACTGCATCACTGTAGGCCACCGTCAGCTCCTACAGACTGCATTTCTTCCTATATCATACAGTACATACATACGTGAATTATACATTTTATGTCCAGCAAATTTCCAACTCGGTCTCGATGATATCACGTCATTATACTTAATAATGCATCATAATGAAGGTTGCACCTCACGTCCTATGTTAGACAATACAGGGTGAATGTATTCTGAGAATGATTTCATCTTATTTGTCTTTTTTAAAAAATAAAAGGACAAAATTGGAATCTTTCGTAACCAAAACCCAGGTTTTTTCTTTTATTTTCAACACAACATACTGTGTATGTATAGAATACCTGAATCTTGTAGCTGCTGAAAAAGAAAAACTCAATATTTTATCACTACATGTAGTACTCACCCTCTATTTTTAACAAATGCCATTCTAGGTGAAGCTTTTAGGTCACGATAGATGGTACTGTCACAAAAAACCAAGGGTCCTGGAAATGTAGTTCTGAAAGTGCAGCCTCAGGTATCACAGGAACCCCTTACTCTATTACTCTGAGTCTATCCTTGTTTTTGTCACCTACCTCATCTTGTTTAAACAATGCAGTTGAAAGGGATAGTTAAGGTTTTTTAAAGTGTGGTTTAATGAGGTACTGACAGTGTCAGTGTGTGTGCTCCCTGCACCTGGAGAACACAAGACAGTTTTGTTTTTTGTATTCAGATTTATCGCAGTGAGATAAACAATGAAATAGTTCAGCAGCTTCTGTGGATTTTGGTGCAGGATACTTAGTGGTTTATGTCTTATGGCAGGAAGAAACACATTGTTAAATTATCATAGACTTAAGCAGGTGTAGATTTTATTAGGTGCGTCTTGTTTTTCCCATCTGTCCCAGCTAGCAGCCATGTTTGTCAGGTGCAACACCCAAATATAAGTCAGACCAAATAAATGTATAGGAAAGAGATAACAGGATTGATGACTGTTTGCTTTGTTTGATGACTTTAGCTGCAACATTGCCTTTAGTGTTTCATTAACAAACAAGGGATACATCATCTAACGTTAGCCTTTTTAATTAACCACGCATCCACTTCCTGTGACTGCTGAATTGTGGATTATTATTATGCCACAAACTGTGTGACAGTTGTGGAAAATGAGTAGTGAAAAAAAAGTAGCTCACACCATCGATGGTTTTGAGGTGTTGGTGACTCAGAAACAAAACTAAAAACAGAAAAGCCTCCCATAATGTAGAACAGAAAGAATGTGACACAGCACACACTTATAATATACGTCACTCCTGCTTGCTATCACATTTAGCCTCCACCTGTTAGGAGACAGTTATCAACCAAAGCTAATTTGACAGTTTTAACACCAATACAAAAAATGTCGTATGTAGTGGGAAATGAACTCGGTCCCTCATGGTATATTGTGAATAAAACAATCATCAGTAATGAAACACTGGAAAAGAATTCTGCAATTTTATTTGCTGATCCAAACAAAATCTCCCAGAACCCATCTGTGGATCCTGACTCAGTCTCTGGTAATAACTGCATTACAATGTCCACCCGTACATTTCACATCTTCACTGACTAACCGTTTATTCTTGTCCAGCCTTTAGTTTCTCCTCCACAGTGTTATCTCCCTTCGATCCTCCCATGCAGGGTGGGCTCTTAGCCAGTGTAGGGTTACTCCTCCACTGCTCAGGAGTTTTAGCCTGTATAGCGAGTGCATGAATGCGGCAACTCAACTCATCCTTCAAAGTCTCATTAACCAGACGGTGGCGCTGGATCAGTGGCAAGCCCTCAAACTGGGAGCTAACAACCAGGACTCGGAAATGGGATTCAGAACCAGGGGGCACGGCGTGCATGTGGCTTTCATTATGAACTTCTAAGTGATCCGGCTTCAGTGCATTGGTTAGTTTGGTTCTGATGGCTCTCTCAACGGGCCGGCTTGGATCTGGGTCCATATGTGGTCTGAAGTGGGCCAGAGGTCGGCTAAAGGCAAGACTGATGGAGACAGGCCGAGCCAAGCGGATAACACTGGGCAGCATCAAGAGGCTGTGGCTCCAGTCACTAACTAAAGAAGACATGGCAGTTATTCATATTTTGCAGGAACTCTATCCTCACAAGATTAACAAACACTTAAATATGATAAAGGGGACCTTAACATATTATCCAAGTTATTTAAAAAATAACAATAAGAAATCTGTTATAGCAAAATCAAAGTTCAAAGTTCAAATTAAAATGAATATTAGCCGACATTAGGTCACTATTTCACATATACATAAGTGGTGACATGACTTGTAACTAGGGGAATGCATTTTTAACTCACCCCAAAACAAATGTGGTCAATGGCTTTAACTAGCATTAGCAATTAGCTTTCGTTATTAACAGCACTAATATGAGAGCAAACGCAGACAGTGTAACTGTGCCTTTACGCGTTGCTGCTCCACTTAACATGACAAACCCGTCCACATTTCAACATGCCCTTACACAATATCTGGAGAAGTAAATTATTGCATGAAATATGACAGATTATATTTTCACCTGCGAGAGTCAGTGGAGTAAACCGGAAGTGTTCTTCTCGTTTGCGTGCTAGTTGTGATTAGCGAACTACGTCACCGTGCATTACCGCCACCAACTGGTAAGGAGTGTGTATGCCTGTCTGAAGTAAAAATAAAATAAAATAAAATAAAATAAAATAAAATAAAATAAAATAAAATAAAATAAAATAAAATAAAATAAAATAAAATAAAATATCCCAAACTTCTGTTTAACAAATAATGTAAGTTTAATATTAATTTACTCTTCTTCTTTCAGAAACATAGACTATATTTTATTTTTGCTGTTTCTTTTAAGTAATTTAGACAATGCCATGTCCAATTTGAGCTTGAATGAGACAACCTTTAGTTTAGCAGTATTTACTCAATGATTTAGTAGTTAATTTTTATTTACACTTTTTAATTCATGTTATTAAGTCAGTTTAATGTTTTAGGCAAAAACTATAAATAAAAGTACTAATGAATTGTTTTCTCATTAGAATTTTAACACAAAAGCCTGTTACCTATAAATTTAACAAGTTAGCTTTACTTAAGAAAAGTATGCACATTGCCTCAGGAAAAACTAAGTAAACTTAAGATAGAAGAGTTAAATAACATGCTTATTGTGAGTATCCTGTACTTAAACATAGTTTATGTCCTTTGTTATTTATTTTATTAAGTGTAAAAGATTTGTTGTAACCTAATTTTGATACAACTAGAATCCTACAACAATCACAATCTGCACACATCAATTTCTAAAAACTGTACTGTAATAATTACACCTAAAAATGGACCTTTAAATACTTTGTGTAAATAAATAAATGCCTCAAAACCTTGCATTGACAACACACATTGAGTTGATTCAGCAGGTATGTTTATTGGCAAATGGCAAAGTCATTCAACCAACCATGGGTATTGGACAGATTTGCTGAATAGATATTGCTACAGAACAAACAAAACTGTGGTTTGTTATTAAACTGCAAAACATGACATATGTGTATGTTGTACTACTGGACATATAAAAACGTCTTGACAATACATATCTTTAAAACAACAATTGCAACATTATCTTAGACAATAGATTTTGCCGACCTTCACAACATTCAACAATTAAGCAGCTGGCCCTTGTCAACAGCAAGACCCAAGCCAACTGGATCTAAAGCAATTTTGACATAACACTTTTAAATATCAGCGTATTTCTGATCAAAACTTGGACCACAATGAAAATACTATCTCATTTCAACAGAATGACATCACATCTACCTAGTGCTGGGCTGTATGACCAAAAATTTAACTCACAGTATTTAATAATAATTATGGCATGTGTGTGCGCTTGAGCAACACAGCTTCACTTGTGTGTGAAAGAGAGATCAGTGAGAGCAGTGAATCTGAGTGGGTCTGTTAATGTACAGTCCAAAACTATGATGATCATAGTTTTATTTTTGATGCTTCCAAATAATGTGTCAAATAATGGCAGCATCCAAAATAAAAACTTTTGAAAAAGCTGTGTTAAAAATTCTTTGCTCTGTTTAACAGCAAATGGGAGATACTTTTAAAACAGTGACATTTTCATTGGTGGGCTAATATTTTTGTTCTCAAGTGTAGTTGTATACATTCTTGGATCTAATATGTGTTCTCTGCTAAGGTTGTGGTCATTTCTTCAGCTAAGCCCTTAGCATATGTGGTGCAGCAATAAAATTGGTATACAGCCCGGCACTATGATCATGGACAAACATTAAAATCTTGTGCTACATATTAGATACATATTTTAAGTTGTCAAAACATAATGTATACTGTGCACATCATTTGCTTTATTCTTTTCTGGCCATGTTATCCTAGCCTCTTTTTGTTTTTCTATTTTTCTATTTATTTAAATTTAGATTGAGCGTAGACATATGAAGGCAAGGGAGTAGTGATATTCGAGTGTGGCACCCATGTTTCAAGCTGTAATGCCTGAGTAAATATCCTCTCTTCTTCTTCTACAGCTCCACTGCATTCAAGGTTTTTGATCTTGGTAATTCTGGAAAGAAAGAGGATATACTTTTTTTTACAACACATGCCGTTTAGTTTTGGTGTGCCACCTCAAGATTTTAAGTTTCCCCATCTGGCCACCCCTATGAAAAATGTCTGGAGGCGCCACTGTCAGTGTGCCAAGTGTGGCCGGAATGGTCTGAAGTCCCGGCCACACTGCGTTGTGTTCTGGTGCAAGACTCCTGAGAGACGACACTGACGACGACGATATCATCTGGGTGCTTTTATTACAACCTTAACAAAAGTGATAAAGAGCACAATTGGAGATTGTCTTCAAATAAAAGGTGTACAGAAAACCTCTCCCAGCCAAGTAGAATGCAGACTGCCTTAATTTTTATTAGTTCAAAAAACAAATAAAACAAAATACAAAAAAATAAAACTGTCGCATTAGGCTAATACATTGCTTATCACATTACTTACTAATGTTAAACTGTTTCACTTGAAAAGCATCTTAAGTCTACACTAATAAAAACTGGACAAATCAAAATGCAGGTTCTTTTCTCCATGTCTAAAGGCTTTTCAACATCACAAACTTCTTAATGTACATTGCCAGTGTGGTTTTGGGAGAAAACAAAAACAAAACAAAAGTGACAAAGAGCACAATTGGAGATTGTTTTCAAATAAAAGATGTACAGCAAGCCTAACATGAGAAAAACATAAAACTGAAACACACAGGCTGCTGAATAACGCGAAGACAAAATGGCCTAATATACACGCAAAACAAAGTGATTAGTTGGTTACCTATCTTGTGCTCTCAAAGTTCACTTTAGAAAGGAAACAGGTTACTTAGGACAACACTTTTCACAAGCCCTTATCATAGTGTTCAAAGTATGCAACTTAAGTGACATGACAACACTGAAATCTGTCTTTTACAGTGGAACTGCGTAAAAACACGTACCTCTGCCAGCCAAGTAGAATGCAGACTGGCGAGAGAACAGGAATAATGCAGTACATATAACTCCCTATACCAGCTAACTTTGAAATTACAGAGAAAGGAAGGGATTTTGGTGAAATAAACACACAAACAACAGAGTCACATATGACTAAAAATAAATAAAAACATGTTTATATTTTTCTTTTCACTGTTACACAAGCACAAGACCCAGGATAACGGCGGTAACAACGGCCACCGACGGTGAAGCAAAGTCCAGCTTTACTTGAATTTGTTCAGGTATATCCCTCACAGGAAAAACGCCAAATTGCTGAGAAGTGATCTGCCCATGTCTGACTGTTCAAAAAAGCTGCTACAGCACTTTAAAAAACAGTAGTTCCATATAGTTTGTTTGGCTTAGTGAATTCAACTCAATTAAACCAAGTTGGGCTGCTTTTCCAACCCTAAAGTATAAATAACTTGTGTAAAACAAGTGTTCATAACAAGCTGTTAAAAACTGAGTTAGGTTAACTCTGAATTTCCTATTAAATCTGATGTTAGTGTTTACAGTGCAGGCTTTTTTAACCCTAACCCTTAAAGAAAACATTCAGTGGAAAATCAAATTTCTGATGTTTTTTGGTGTGTCCCCGTGTCCCTCCCGTATCTAAACATCACTAAAGTGTCACAATAAACACTTCAGCCACTTTTGAGAAAAAAGGGCTTTTCTGTATATCTGTGCTCAAGCAAGCTGTTTTGAAAAGTCAAGTTTAGTTACGAAACTAACACATTTGCCTTGCATTGAACCCTCCCCCAACAGCTACTCCCAGTCATGGGCGTGAACATTCAACCTGAAGAAGAAGCTGAATCGCTTCCACCGTTACAACTATTGTATCTGTTGAGAGCAACATGTCTCAGAAGAAAGGTTCAGTTCATTGTTGCTCTGTTGCTGGTTGTCAAAAACAACACCAGACCCTTCATAGACTCCCTTCTAATGAGGAACAAAGAGCAGAGTGGATATCTTTCATTTTTGATAGTAATATCCCTGTTAAGCTTCCTGAAATGCTGTTTGTTTGTAGCACTCACTTTGAAGTGAATAGTTACACAAACTTTGGGCAATACAAAGCTGGACTCATCAGCAGGAAGCAGCTCCAACAATCTGTAATGGATTTCCTGAAGGCAATGTAAGTATTTCCAAATGAAGTAATAATGTCTTTGTGAGCTTGACTGCTTCTTGTCTTGAATAGCAATAGCTAACAACGGCTAATTGCAGCCTCATTTGAAAGGCAGCGTGTGTGTTTGCCTTTTCTGTTTGTCTCAGCAGCGGTAGAAAATGAGTGAGAGTGAGCGTTGTGCGTTTTGTGGAAATGTGTGCATTTTGTGTCGGTTTGCAAGTGTCTCGGGTTAGCACATATGCTAACTACTGTGCGGCAGGCAGAGACCGTATGTGCTTTCTGTTTGTCTCAGCCCGCTGTTTTAAAAGCGAACCGCTGCATGAGCTGTGAGAAACCGTGTGGATAGAGAACAACTTATTAATGGTTTATTTTACATGTAAATTAAACCACGCAGGCACTCAAACTGATGCTCCTGTGGTTCGGGGGACAAAGCACTGCACAGCAGTTAGTCCGCTTGTAGCTGGCCAATCACAAGCGAGTGGGAATGCACTTGGTAGCTGGCCAATCGCAAGAGACTCAGTGTTCTGGGGGGCGGGCATTAGCTCAGAAACAGAGCTCTCGTGCAGATGCTTTCAGAGAGCAGCAATAAAGTGGCTTAATCTGAAGAGACTATGAGGTTTTTGACCATGAATATTATTTTATTTATCTAAGTAGACATCAGTAATCTCGATTTTTGGTTCAAAAAGACCATTCTATGTGACCTTTAAAAATAATAAGCAAAACCAAAATAAAGCTATTATCAAGCCTAGAGAAGTGCTCAAATATTGTCTAAAACCAATACTTACGGAAAAAGACAAGGAATGAACAAGACTGTATTATTATTTTTCCACTTGTTTATTTTTCATGGTTCTTTGTTATCCATTGTGATTCCAATGGGTAAATTTCACAACAAAGTGTAAACCCCATCAAAAAATCAACAATGAGAAAATATAAGAAAAAAAAATCTCACACACCTTTAAACAGAACTGGTGTCTTCACATTGAAGCTAACTATGATTTATAACTGGTATTTACCATGTATTCACTTATGTTCCATTCTCATTTACAAAAAAAAATGCACAAACTCAAAGACAACATACATTATTGTTCATTTACACATTATTTTTTATGATTTTTTTTTTTTTTTTGTATTCATGGTTCCACAAACAGCGTCTATAATTACAAACAGTCGACTACAGTTTCTACATCACAATACAATGACAAAGGTGATCAGATTTTTTATTTGTTACACTGATTTAATGGTGATGTAATTTTATTGACAAAAGCCTCAAGACCTTGGGTTGTTTGTTTTGGAGATTACTGTCATTATTGAGCCGACACTCAGCTTTCCAGTGGACAAGGCCGCCAGATATATATATTAATGTGCTCCAATTCCCTTGGGCTACAAAGGAGGAGACAAAATACCCACACACTTATTGCTTTGTTAACTTTTGCACAAACAATGGACTGTTGCTTAAAACAACAAAGTTAATTATACAAAAAGACCCTGTAAAATAAGCTACGATATGTATCTAAGAGAGACGATCTGGATTTGGACGGAACCGAGTCACTGACACAGGTTAACGTTTCCATGTCGGACAAACACAAAAGTTTTCTTGACATCTTCCTTTGATTGGATGGGTGATATAGGACAACATACATATTCATACAATTAATGTGCATTTATATACCTTACTATCAATGTGCTCTTTTAAGAGGGGATGTGAGCAAAACATGACTTTGTGGCTTCTGAAGCCTTTGTTACTTGCAGTAAAAAAAAAAGAATACTGGGCTCCTACAGATAACTTCTCAGATGAGCAGTGAAAATAAAACCATCTTTTATTTTTAATTTTTTTTACATGACTAATGGCTGGGAACCGACAAAGATTGATGGCAATATAGTATATTTTGCAGGGTCAGGGGGTTTGAAGAGCTATATTATTAGTTACATTATAGTTTTTTTTATTAATTCATTTCTTTTTTATTTACATATATTCATATCTACTCCAGAGAATCGATGGTGTAACATGTAAACTCATGGCCATACAAAAAACATTTGGCAACTCATGGCACACTCAGAGATAATGGGTCAGAGGTCAAATTGGAAATGTGTGTGTGATAAGAGTGAGACCGTGACATGTGGCAAGGGGGGGGGGTCATCGCAGCTCAAAGCACTTGTATGTTCACAACTGCATGCACTCATGTCATTTTGGTAGGTTTTGGTCTTTGTGCTCTTGCTTGAACCCTCAGCTGTTTCCCTGTGACCTCACTAACAAGAACAAGGCCTTCACAGTTGTGCATGTACGACAGTGTACACTTAGTGCAATGGGTTGTCTACTTTTTTTCAACTGTCTTGAGTCTATGTATGGCTGCTATCCTACAAAATGGCAGTTTGGACAAAAACAGCTCTTGTTTCAATGATTGCTTTTCTCTTTTTCTTTTCCATGCAATTATGAACATATCACGTTTTCTTTGTTGTAGACCAGGGGATTTATTGTTGCTGCCTCTGTGCTCTTATCTGTGTGTGCGGAATATGACAATCAGCCCTTGGCAGTGAGTTATCTCAGGTGATTTTTATGTTTTGTATTAATATAAAGAAGCATAATTTGCCATCAATTAATCCCCACCATCCAGCAGGGTAAGACATTAATGAGAGATTGAAGTTCAGTGCCCTTTAAATATTTGAAATTGGCCTTAAAATTTGAAAAATAGGAATAGATAGTTCAGTTTTGAAAAGCCAAAGTCATAAACAGACAGCCAGAAAACACACTCTATTTCCAACTTTGTAATCGATAAGTGTCGTAGGATTATAGACTAAATAAATGTTAGAGAAATTAGGAAATTATTATTAGGTGATTGTTTAATATGTACTGTAAGAAATAAAATACTTTAGGGTCCCCAAACAGATTTTCTGAATTTTCCTGACCTTTAACTTCAAATTTGTGTATATATGTATTCAGGCTGACATGCTACATGGACACTAAGTGGGTACTCAGTGCGCATGGGTTTGATGTGGTCAAATTATGTATTTTTGCTTTCAGTAACATGGGTTTCCCATGTTGGGCCACCAAGGAAACTGGACCCCACATTTTCAGCCTGAATATAACCCTTATAGAGAAAATAACATGTCTGAAATGTTTACCTGGAAAATATTTTTATACTAATTCAAAGCAAACACAGATATGCCTGCAAATATATGAAATTTTACTTGCCATACTCCACAATTAAATGCCCAGTGTATTCTCCCACCATGTTCTGCTGTCATTTATAGTTATCAGTACACAACTGCTACTGCATGAGTAAAACAGTCTGCCAAATGGGAAATGGTGTGAGACAAAACAAAAATCCAATACATTAATTAGATTCAAATCTCAATATTGCACTAAGAAGCACACTCATGTGAATATAAACATTCAGCTCACGCAAACAATTATAATTAATCTGCCATCTCTTACACTCTTTCCACACTTTGTGACTGCACTTAAAACCATCCAAACTAAAAAGTGAAGCCTTTCTCTTTCCTTTCTAATTTTAATTTTTTTTTTTAGTTTTGATTGCATCCAAGTGCAATGGGATGATTTAAGTGAATATATCTTGTGCCATGTGCTCTAAGGAAGGGGGGGGGGGGGGGGTAAGATTCATCAGTGTTCAACTACAGAACCACCTGTTTTCATAAAGTCACAGTTAAATAACAACCTCACAAACACGTTATAAGAGACAAACATTCTGGAAATCTGAGGAAGATGTACTAAAAAAAGGCAGTGTTTAAAAAGGGAAAAAACAATATGATTGAATGAAAAAATGATGACTGAGTGAGATTCTAAACATTTTCTTCAAGAAAATGTTGGGGACATTCACATTGATGGCTACTGGTTGTGCTTTAGGTGTGAATTACAACGGATCGCTTCCTTTTCTCACAACATTCTGGGAAATATGATGATTGAAAACAATGTTCTAAAGGGAAAACAGACTTGGTTTGTCTGGTCACAGTCAAACCAACCTGGTCACAGTCAAACCAATGTTTTATGACACACATATATATAATGGCAGTTTTATTATCAACACAAGACCTCGGGCAGGAGAAAAACAAGAGAGGTGTGTCTTGCTTTTTTACCCCCAAAATGTCAAAAATGCTTCAACTCAAGGCAAAAAATAAAAAAGAAATAAGATGTCAATGGCAAAACTTAAAAGGTAATTTCCTCCGAAATATGGAGGTGAGAGGAGAACTCTATAACAATGGCTAGTGGTCATTTGTATAAGTCTATTTGCATGGCTCATTATCAAGAGCCCCCTTGACCTGACCTCTAACCCCACATGTATGTACTTATGTCAGGAAGAGAAAAACTGACTGATTCACTCTAACCCAACAACTGCATTTCATTCCAAACAGTTATGGATAATTAGTCTCAAACAGCTCACGGCTTTTTCTGGTGTTAAAATTATAGCATGGGGAGGATACATCTCCAATAATCACCAATCTTAACTATTTACAGCCAAGCACATGTGTGTTGTTACTTGATATTTGTAAGGTCAAAGGGGTTAGAGAGTAGGATCTGGAGGACGCTTGAGCTGTCCATTCACAGTGTGGCGAAGGCTTTTGGCTCCTCCACACTACTGCAGCACCTGGCCTCGCGTCTCTGGAAGCTTGAGGGCCAGAAAACTGCCCAGTGCCAGCGCTCCCGAGGCGAAGAGGATGGGCACAGCCTTAGTTATACCGACGAAGGAGGTGAAGATGCTTATGCCCAGCACGGCTGCTAATTTGCAGAGGGCATTGAGAAAGCCAAATGCTGTGGTTCTGGCAAGAAGAGAGTCAGAGACGGAAGTTACTTACTTGTACATCAGAATCAGAATCAGGCAAATCTTTCACAATACAAGTTGGTGAAAAAACACAAGAGCAAAATAACTGTATACATATTGGGGGGAAATGAATAAAATAAACATAATAAGAAAATAAAGATGATAGTGTCATTATATACATTATAGACAATATATCTGTGCTGTATGAATACTGTGCAAAATGTCAAAGTAAAATATAGAAGAATGTACAAAAATGTGCAGTCAGTAGTTACCAAAAAATACTCAATGCTAAAAGAAAAACCTGCTTTCAGTTTGTAAATTAGAGCATTTTTCTTGATATTATCAACAGGATAGTGGAGTTGGAGCCTCCATCAGTAAGTTTAAATGTGTTATTTTGTGACTTTGGTGGTTGAAATCCTTCACTGAGACTGATTTAAGCGACAAAACTTATCAAATGAGACCAGAGTAGTAATTTCCTTCTATTCTGAAAAAGATAAACTGAGTCAAAGAGCAGTTTTAAGACATGAGTAAAAGTCTGTGGAACATTTAAGTTATTTTTGAAACCCACCCATCTCTTAAATTTACCATTTTTGTACAGGGTTGAATAGTTTAGATTAGAAAAGGAAAAAAACAGGGTTTGCCTCTTCACTTAGGATGTTTTGGCCCAGTATTTGCTGAGAAAACAATTTGCACAAGGCCAAATTTACTTGCCGACCCCTGCCCTAAACCGTTTGACTGAGTCTCAGAATAAGCTGTTGACACATACAGTAATTCACTGCAAAGACTTTATATGGCCACAAGATGGAGCTACAGCTCCTCAAGTCCCAAGAGGTGATCAACTCAAATCAGAAGTGCAACACAAAAGATTCTTTTGTTCATGTTCATACGAAACAACCATGTGTTATGTAATAAGAGTTTCAATTTTAAGTAAATCAAATGAGGATTTGCATACAGTGCTAGTTATAGTGAAATAAAATAATACGGAAGAACACAGGGCAACAAGACATTGATGTGCTTTGCATCACAAGCACCACCAATGATTTCACCTCACACGGTCATTCATCCCTGTGAGCCAACCAATCATAGTGGGGAAGCGATTATGACATATGTTCACGTTTCTTTCAGCAGCACTGACTGTGTCTTCATTATGTCGAGGGGATTTCATTGGCTTGACTGATTTTGCCTACCTCTTGTCAGAGGGGTAGAGCTCAACAGTCAACACATCCAGGGCGTTCCAGGAGGCGATGCTGATTCCGCCGAACAGGCAGAGCAGAGCAATCATGGCTGACTCACTGTTGCCAAAGGACAGGAAGAAACAGCTGATGCAAGAGATCACACTGGAGCCCGCTGTAGAAGAACGAAGGGAACAAGATGTTGAAAAACATAATGTGTAAGGAGAAGAAGGAAATAAGACACAATTTAAATCAAAAGTGTGTAACACTGTATTCCCCCCCCACACACACACGACATGCTAGAAGAGACGAATGAATAATGTATAATTATTTGGATATTGTGAAGAATAACTAAACTTCTACTGTACTTCACTTATAAATAAGAATGATCTCAGACTGGAAAACACTCTTCAAGTGATAGCTCAGGGTTTTTGTAGTGCAGTTGTAGTTATTTAGGGATTGCACTTTTTACACTACCATTTAAAAGTTTGGGGCCACTTAGAAATTTCCTTATTTTTGAAAGAAAAGCACCGTTTTTCAATGACTTTAAACTAATCAGAAATACACTCTATAAATTGTTAATGTGGTAAATGACTATTCTTGCTGCAAACGTTTTTAATGCAATATCTACAAAGGTGTACAGAGGCCCATTCCCAGCAACCATCACTCCAGTGTTCTAATGGTATATTGTGTTTGCTAATTGCATTAGAAGGCTAATGGATGATTAGAAAACCCTTGTGCAATGATGTTAGCACAGCTGAAAACAGTTTAGCTGCTTAGAGAAGCTATAAAAGTGACCTTCCTTTGAGCTAGTTGAGTCGAACCTTGAGTCGAACCTTGTCAATGTCTCGACTATATTTTCTATTCATTTTGCAACTCATTTGATAAATAAATGTTTATTAATTGTCTGGGTGACCCCACACTTTTGAACGGTAGTGTATGTCCAAAACCAATATCAGTCCAAGCCATTTTAGACCTTTTAAACTATGAAGCTGTTTACAACACAGCATGAGTCCTCGCTGATTTATTTACCACTGTGCTCACAATTTAAGTGCACTTGACCTGGCCTCTGTGTAAGAGGAGAACATCATTGGCTTTAAGTTTATACAAATCCTCACGTTTCACCAGGATTTTATCAAACCAGTTCTGCACACTGACATATGACTTTGCAAGGTGGAGGAGACTGTTTATGTTCTTTATGGCTTCAGGAAATGAAACAGTCAAATGCCACTGCTGCACATAAAGACTCCCCGTCCTCTGCTGAGTGATATGCCCACGTTACCTAGCATCCTCAAGCGTCCAATCTTGTCCATTAGCAGAGCAGAGACAATGTTGCCTGGCAACACAGCTAAGGTGCCCAGGAAACTGACAAAGTAGACCATGTAGGCATTATTCTCATCACTGATGTCACTGAGCATGCAGCCTTCCTTGTTGTGCAGGAAAGTGCTGTTGATGAGCTTGCTGTTGATCAACCTGTACTTGAAGAGATCTGGAGAGGAACAAGAGGATGGAGGGATGAGGAGGAGACAGGAGACAGAAGGAGAGCAGGGTTGAAGTTAGTCAACAGAGTCAACTTAGCAAGTCCGAGTGTCTCTGAACAGATACAATATACTGTATTCTTCAACATTTCTTTTGCCTTTTGCACTGAAGTGTACTGTATGCATCCTTACACATCCCTCGTTAATTTCATTTGTTTCTTAGAAAGATGGTTCTCTATGTTTTATGTACTATAAAGCCCTTATCAATATTCTAGGGGTTTTGTGTTATATTTTATATGTAATGGGTCAATTTCTTTATTTAGTATCAATATATTGGAAGTATAGGTTGGCCACAGCTATTTTATTCTTTTATATTAGTAAAGATGCATAACAGTCTGGCATTTTCAGACTCTGGATTATTGTTTTGAGAGGAACAAGATGCTTTTCCTGTTCAGCCCAACTACATTTACCATTATGCTGCACTGGGACAATAAGACACACTTTGGCAACAGCAACTCAGCCTTTAATTCAGAACAGCAGGCCCAAAAAGAGATTACGCCTTAACAGGCAAATAAAGTAAGCTTTGGTTTCCCATTGTAATGAGGAACTCATGGCTGGCACTGATAACAGCTGAGCTTGAAATGACGACTAAAAAAGCCAGAGGTTTGTCTTTTGTGTTTGCATGTGTTCACAAAGCTGCAGAATCAGCAAAAGGCCTGTGCACTTATTTGAGTGTGAAAAATACAGTTTTTTTTTTTGCATGGAGGAGATGCTGTGCTGTGTTTGGTGTCATCCAGTCAGTGATGGAGGGAGGTTTTGGTGGTGGTTCTGGGTTAACGGAAGAATATCATTTGATCAAAGCAGACAATGACTAAGCAACTTGACCTCAGACTACCATTGATTTCAGTTACCATTGATTTCACAGTCAAATCCTTCCATTGTTCAGCCACTTTAATGCACACTGTGTCAGCCCAGTCACAGACAAACAATCATGTCATAACGGATGTGTACCGGTGCTGCTCGAGTCTAAAATATGGACACACAAAGGAACTTCTGGAAGGACAGAAACATCTGCTACTAGTGATGAAAGCACTGCTGGTGGCAGCATCAGCCACAATCCTGCACTAAATGATGCGTTTGTTTATTATGGAACGGCAGACAGAGCATGCCTATTGAATATAATCTTTATATACAGTTTTATTAAATATATATTTTCTTAGTATATCGCACCTTAGTTAATATCTAAGAATATGCATTTTCTGTTCTTGGTTGGAGGAGAGGCCACACGGTTGGTGTAGTGGTTAACACTCTTGCCTTTGCAGCAAGAAGTCCCGGGTTTGCAACACGGTCGGAACAAGGGCCGTTCTGCATGAAGTTTGCATGTTCTTCCCGTGTATGTATAGGTTTTCACCAGGTTCTCCAGTTTCCTCCCACAGTCCAAAAACATGCAGATTTGGGGATTAGGCCAATTGGACACTCTAAATTGCCTGTGAGAGTGAATGTTTGTTTGTCTCTATGTGGCCCTGTGATGGACTGGCGACCTGTCCAGGGCGTACCCTGCCTCTCGCCCTATGTCAGCTGGAGATAGGCACCAGCACCCCCGTACCCTCGGTGGAGGATAAAGTGGTAGAAAATGAGTGAGTGAGAAAGAATGACAGTGGTTGGAGGAACTGCAACAAAAGCAATTTTCCTCCAGAGTTCAAAAAAGTATTTCTGATTCAGATTCTGTTTGACTGGGGCACCGATAAACTAATGATATGTAGGTGGTTTTTGGACAAATAATCTGTGAAACTGACTAAAAATGTGCTCTTTTATCAGCAGTTGATACAAAAGATATAAATTGTTTTAGAAGCAGTGCAACTCCTAGAGCTAACAAGGCCTAAACTGGTTGAAAAATTAGTACAATGGACAGACATTTCCATCTGATCAAGCTCATTAAAAGTGAACTTCCTCCTAATGATGAAAATGGACGCTGTGAAACATGATGATCACTTTCATTGTTGCCTGTTGACGAGTCACAGTCTGCTTACTGCAGGTAAAAATCTACTAACTTTGCACCTGTTGTGGTGTAAATGATCCGGACTGAAGTGCAGTATGTGGTAGTTGACTGTTTGGTACTCAAATCTACGTTGCCAGTGTTGTTTTATCAAAGGAAGTAGATTAAAAGCAGTTCGAAGAAACGTTGGCCCTTGTATGAAATTTAAATGCCGATGCAGTGATTTACAATAACTTTTGTGCTCAATGTGCTCAAAGTTGCTGTATGTACTGTAACAGTTAAGAATACATTTTGTATTTATAACCTGCACTGTGCAATTCATTGATTTGTTATTCGGCTATAATGGAGAGATTTATTGAATTGTATCTCCATGAGATCATTTTGATTACAGTTATGTTTTTTCTTTGTAAATTGACACCTTTGCTGTTACCTTTCTGTCCCCCCTGGGTTTCCATAGCCACCTCTCTCTCTCTCTCTCTTTCCCAGTGCTGCTACGTAGTGATGAGGGAAAGACGTTTAGGAAGATGCTGCTCTACTATTGTAGTGTTTTCAGTTGTTAATGTACCGCTTTAGATAAACTTTTAATGCATGTTGTTCTCTGTCAGATACACTAGATAACCATGCTATTTTTGGTGTGATCTTTAGCTTTTTTTAGATTTTTTAGACAGCTAATTCAGCTCCATATTTCTGCCCACGTCACATGATGCTGCAGAGATTTATTTTGCCTTTACCGCTGTAGGCACTGCTGTTGTACATGCTTTGTTGTCTTCTGTAGAGCACTGACCCAGTCTTGAGTGTTCTCGTCCTTACCATTGAACACCCTCCAGTACACGGTTACACGTGAATAATCTAAATGCAAAATATGTAATTTTTTTTTTAATGTTTTTTCTTTGCTGTTGGCACAACCATCGGAAGCAATTTGACGGTTCAGTGTCAGTATTTCGACAAAAGGAGTCGGGGCTCAAACCCCTGATCTTCCACTTAGGAAACATCTGCTCTAGTATAATAACATGAGAGATATTACAGATTTATTTTTAAGTGTATAACTTATAATACTTAAGCATGATCTGCATGTGTGTGTGTGTATGTGATTCCCACCTGTGTTGTAGAAGAGGGTGGCAATGAAGGTACAGTTCTTGAAGAAGGTGTTGCTGGAGGTGATGTCCTCAAAATAACACTCCTCAAACAGCGAGTCCTCGAACACCATAGACTTCATTTTCAGGTTCATAAACCTGCAAGTAATTACAGACAGGGAGTTAGAATCAAGACCAGATGAAAACAAGAGGAAAATAAAAGTGTTCCAAAGAGATAGAAAAAGGGGGAATTTTACAAGTGTCTAATTATCCGGTATTTTATCACCATATTGCTGTTTGAATTTTAAGAGCACAAAAATGTAGCATTCAGGCTAAAAGGACAAGGTTTAAAAGTCAGCATCAAAGATGGATTTGTTACACACGAAGAAAGATGCAGGGCTTCCATTCAATCAGTATAAAGTTTCCAGTGAAGTATCATTGATACAGAGATCTGTTGTTGTTGTTTTTTTATAAATTCATGCATCCTGCTGATACTGACACAAATGTTTATAGCATTTATTGTCCCTTTCTAATGTGGGAATCATTCGTTCTTTCTATATTCAACTGAGAATCTAAAGTTGGGTTATTTAAAATTGGAGTGTTGATTTGTTTTTTTGGGGTTTTTTTTTGAGATTATAACGACTCATTTTCCATTCAATTTTAGATTCTGAATTGAATATGGAAAGAATGAACATTACACAGATTTTCTTTTTTCTCGTCCCTTTTTCATCTTTTTTTGCAGTATATAGGCAGTTGTTGTCAGTGATCTCGCTCTCCTCCTCTCCTGTGCTGTGAGCTGCTCCGTGATTGGTCAAATTCTCCCATGATGCCACAGATTTGGTTGTGAAGTTGTAAAAAAAGTCGAGAGTAGCAGCAAAGGCATTGTTCTCTCTGTCAGATCCTTTGATTTACATGCTGAAATTGAATTGTTGATCAACCAAATCAACAAATCCTTGCCTACAGTGCATTTCAGTGTTGGGGATGTGGAAAATGTTCAACAAATCCTTGGGAAAAAAAGATCTGCTGACTTTCATGTACCCTCACTCAAAACAAGTTGTGCACTGTAACAATGAAATACGTATAGGTTTTATTCACTTGTCATTGAAGTACTGTCCCTGACGGTGGATCTGGTTCTCCAGGGTGAAGTTAAAGGTGACATGTTCAACTCTCTCCTTGACGAAAACCTTTGTGCGGGACGAGTACTCCTGCTTCTGCAGGTACTTGATCATGTCAGGAAACCACACAGTCAGACCGTAGTAGCTGAAGGAGGAAGACAATGAAGAAGAGATAGAGTTATTGTGTCAACTGATTTGGCAGATAATGAAACTGAAGTAATTAACACTCCATTTTCATCTGTTTTATGTCCGCTCCAAATGTTGGCTTCATCACTACCCTATATATCTCTTTGCATCTCTTGGGTTCGTATGGAAGTTAAATTCATTACACTTCCATAATAAATCCATAATATGAGAGAAGTAACTGTTGGTCGGTTCAATACTGGACAAAAAACACTGGCTCGGTTATTGGAAAGAGAAAAATGTTAAAGTCCAAAATCTTTTGGATCCCGTGATTCACTATGCACAGACTGCAAAAGTATAAATAACAATCGGCAACAGCAGGTTGCCGATTGTTATTTGGTTGGAAGAAAATAGTACTACAGTATGATATAAAATAAGCAATATAAGATATTCAAATTCAAAAAATAGTTAAAATGTGCAATAACAATACCATATTCTAAAAGCAATTCTTATCTCTTCTTTATTTACTGTATTCTGCCATAGGAAAAGAGACTTTTATGAACCAGCTGCAGGGCTGGTGAAAATACGAACATGGCAAAGGAGTAGTTTAATGGCATTTTACATTTTTGTGCATGGACAAAATCTTAGACAAACACATTTGTGGTGAGTATTACTTATTTAGTATGATGAAAGTAAATTGGGCTGCATGTATTTTTCATTTGTAGCACGTCTTACATCTGGATTCAGATCAGCCAAAGGCAGTTATTATAGGTGGGTATCGAGCCCAGAAACATCAACACGGTACTGCTGGAATCTACTCCACTCAGCAAAAAATATTAGGCTTTCACTGGCTGACTTCCTAAATAACTGCTGATATGTAAAACAAAATGTGACCCAGGGAAAAATATCTGCACTGGTGCGTCGTTATTCAACCAGGTCCTACCTGAAGGACATGGAGAACCACACAGCCATCATCATGTAGGTGGTGCGGCGGTATTCAGGTGAGAAAACAGTCTGGAAATTACTCCACACCTGGTGGAAGAAACACACACGCACACAGGAGCAGAAGGGAAACACATGGAGAGAAATAATAAATATAAAGAAAAACAAAGACATTAAGAAATTCATTGTCCATAGGTGTTTCACGGGATTTCATCAAGGGCCTACATCAAGCTAGAACAATGCCCCCCCCTTTTACATTAAAATGTCCTGTTCATGCATTAAAGGGAGAGTGTGTACATTAAGATTTATTTATGAAGTAGCATGTTGGAGCTGGATATTCCTTACCTCACCCTTACCCGTAGGTGACTCTACACTTTAAAAAAGTTAAGTACATTTATTTTATCCTCAATTTCTGCCAAATGAAAGGTTTCACCAAACTTTTAAACTCTTGATCTTCATTTGTTTAAACTGACTACTGACAAATTAACTGTTGTTAGCATTTGTTTTAACGGGCTCTCTCTAGGGGCATTTTCTGACATAAACTTCAAAAAAATATACATTCTATGTTAATATTTGTTCTTTTTTTCATATTGCTGGTTTGGGGTATATCATGGAGTGTATCCGAGGCAAAAATTACTCCTGTTTCCTTTTTTAGTAAGGGATTTGTGAGTATAATGTGTGAAAAGGACCCATATAAATATACCGTATGGACGTTTTTTTGTTTTTTTGTAACAAATTATGTTTTTGTTACATCTCCACGTTGCTCTTAAGGTCATGCTTCTTGTTTTCTTGTTTCCTGTTTTATTGTGAAACTGACCTCTCCTCACATTCCAGATTGCTTCACTTCCTGCCCCTGTGTTTTCCCTCCAGTTTTGATTGTCTGCCCCGCCCTCATTAGATTCACCTGTGTCTCGTCATCTCCCTTCACCTCAGGTGTATATAAGCTGTGTTCCTCTTCCCTCTGTGCCAGTTCGTCTTAGTACCTCAGCGTCTGAACGTCCCAGCCATTTATTTACTTGTATCTGTTCTCCCTGGTTTTTGGATTATTGCCTGTGTATGACTTCCGCCTTTGCCTGCCGTTTTGCTACTTTTCCTCTTGTGCCATTTCCTTTTCCGGCCTTTTCTTGCCTCTGTTTTTTTAACTGACTGATCTTTGTGTACCGACCACCTCTTTTGGACAAAGTAAAGTGACTTTTTGTTCTCTATCTGAACTGTCTTGGAGTCGTGCCTTTGAGTCCTGTTTTTTTGTGAAGAACCAGTCTTAACAGTTTTGCTACTTTTCCTCTTGTGCCATTTCCTTTTCCGGCCTTTTCTTGCCTCTGTTTTTTTTTAAATGTTGAGAGACACAGAGACAAAAGGCTGATTTAAGCAATTCATAAAAGCAGGAGTCTAAAGCAGGAGTGTCAAATATGCGGCCTGTGGGCCAGAACCCGCCCGCCAGAGGGTCCAATCTGGCCCACATAATGAATTTGTGAAAGTCTCACATAATGATTCGAATCTAATCAGTATGTGAACTACTATATTTTTTAGTTCCAGATACATGTGACAAATTGTTTAGTGCCTTTGTAGATCCACTGGGATCTGTAAGTTGTAATGCAAATGTGTAAATAATAAACTTATAATTAGTATATTATATACTTATTTTTCTCAAGAAATTTCTGGTTGTTCATAATATGTTTTGTAAAAGATACCTCATTAAATGTAAATCAAAGGGAAACATTTGGAATTCTTGTTTACAGGTTATTATGCTATTATTTTACTGGTCCGGCCAACTTGAGATCAAATTGCACTGTATATGGCCCCTGAACTTAAATGAGTTTGACTTCTCTAAAGTATGTGGAGTGTATCCAACTCCACTTTTACTAGATACACTCAGAGTAATCTAGGCTCAAGGTCAGGTGCAATGTGCAAGTGGGTTGTAGTAAGTGTCTGAATTAGAGTTCTATGCATCAGTTAGAGTTTTGCTTGTAATTCTCTCTAAAAGTCAGGTGTGCCTGTGTCTGTTTGCGTTGCTATTTAAATGGCAAATGCAGGAAACTGGAGATGTGAACAGTTCCCTGATGAGGAGATGAATTTGCTCATGTGTGAGGTCGAGGATCGTGAGCGGATCATTTACAGTTGCCACAACAACCCTTCACTGAGGGATAGGTACATGGTCATTGGCCAGTGAACCCTCTGCCTCCACCATCTATCAATCCTCTGTCCCATCAACTAGTTCTTTAGACTGCACAGTGTAAGGAACTGCAAGAATAAAAAGACGCTTTCTAAAATGGTGTCAACTGACACCAAAATAACTTTCTGACTCATCTTTTCACGGAAAGAACAAGGAAACAGGGAGAAGTATCCTGGCAGATACATCGCCTCTACAGTCAGTTTGAGCCTCTGAGCTCTGGGAGGTGCTACAGAGTTCATTTGGCAACTAAAAATGTATATAAAAAAAAACCTAAGTGCAATATTCTTCACACTCCACAAAAATGACCGCTAAGCTTTTACTCCACAGCTGCGGTAAGGAGCAGTTTTTAATGTAATTTAACCCTGTCTGTGTCCGTTTTATTCGTTGTACTTTGTTTCAAACTCATGTTTTTTATGACTATATCTTATCTTGTTTTAACTGTGTGTTGTGATTTATGACTTTCTTTATGTTTTTTTCATGATTTTAGGTTGGTGAGGCAAAGTTTGGCAAATAAACCTTATCTTTGCTCAGCTTTGTTGCACATGTTGTTGTTGTTGTTGATACACAGTACATCTATGTGAATCTCTATGGACTCTCTATGTTATTTGGGCTTAATATACAGAGAGTAATTGTGATTCTATTGTTGGAACTGTTTCTTGGTGGGATCAGCTGATGGAGTCTCTGCTTACTGAACGAAGACAAAGCATAAAAAATGATTACTAAAGCCTTGCCAAGGCTGTTTTTGTTTTTCTGTTTGTGTATGAATTAGGAAAACCAGAAATGAGCTTTGAGATATGCTGGTGTATTTTTAATCAACAGAAGTCACAGAAACCTCATCTTCTTACCTGATGGAAAAGCGTAGTGAGCTTTATCCTCCATTTCTCATGCCAGGAAGCACCATCACCCAGATTCACCAGTTCATCCATCTGCTTGACAGTTTTGATGGTGGTCACCTGGGAGAGACAGCACAATCATTCATCATCTCACAGTGATTGTGACATCCACGTTGTCTTTTTATGGTCTGTATTTATATAACACTGTCGAGTCTTGATGACCATTCAAAGCACTTTACCCCAGCGTTTCTCAGTGTTTCTCAGTCCTGGTCCTGGTGACTACATTTTTGTCATACCCTTTCACATAGCACATCTACAGTATATATTTTATCTATCACTCATCTGTGCCATTTTGGATTAAACTGGATGGAATTGAACCCTGACCTTTCGACTGAAAGATGACCTGTTCTACCACAGAGCTACATCATTGCATGTATAACTGAATGTTTTATTTTTGCCTTGGAAGTTTTTTTTTACTCCCTAATATAGGTGGGCCACACGGTTCAATTGTGGCAAGCAATGTTGCCTGATCGCATAAAGACCAGGGTTTGCAGCCTGGTCCAACTAGGCCTTTCTGCATGGAGTTTGAATGTTCTCCATGTGTGAGACCTAAAAAAATATCTCCCACTACCCATTCGTGGTTCCTGACCCAGTGTTTGGAAACCACTGTTATATAACAAGAAAACAAACCTTAATTATATAAGAGAGTCATATATAGAGAGTATTAAAATGACAACATACTGTGTGTTGTTTGGTAGTTGCATTTCAGAACCACAGAGTGTTGTGTAAGTTATTTAAAAATGTCCATTACATAACAATGTTTAAAAGTAACAATTTAGGTTAGAATATTACTTTTACTAACACATTACATTACTTTGGTGATAATTAATTGATGTCATTTTATCACTAAATTATGCTAATTAATGTGAAGACTGTAATCCTTTTTTTTAAACAAACATCACATCATAATCACCAATAAAGGGAAATGTTGGGAAATTCAAATGTTTTGGAGCAAATCATGGTTAAACGAATTTTATTGAAACATTTAACCATCTGTCACACAGAGAAAATACAAATCAATTAATCAATATTGTATTAACCACAAAACCAGCCGTAAGAAATGGACAGTTACGACCATAAATTCATCATCCTCAGTGTTGTATACTGGTGTTCATCATTCTTTCAGCACGGGATGATATGATATATTCAGCATCAATGTCAGTGTCTGTTAACATTAATATCACCTGATGCAAACTTGATTATTAGACTCAGTTCAGTGTCATCGTCGTTAATGCACAACCTTTATTTTTCACCTGAGAATCAAACTCTCTCACCTAGAATATCACCTAGAAGAGAAACCATAAAATTGTCCGTGCTGTTCCACGGCATTTTAATCCCAAACTCTGATCATAAAAGTCAGGAGGATCTCAACATACATTATGTCAAGGCACTGTACATAGTAAGGCCAAAACCTTTACAATATTACAGAGAGAAAAGAAACCCAACAGTTCACACAATGAGC
>JAFBJR010000425.1:20153406-20196083 GCA_016785285.1 Brachirus orientalis | reverse complement strand
GTGTCATTTATACAAGCAGCAGCAGAGATTATTGATAAGAAACTATACTGATGAACTTTTAATCAGAGCATAGTAATAATGACAGCAGTATTATTGTTAGTGATGATAATAACAACAACAACAACAACAATAATAATAATAATATCATCAAAACTGGATCTGGATCCTTAAAAAAGAGTCTGTTTCATGACACCAGATTATTTGGTTAGGTTTAGGAAAAAAAAAAAAACTACTTGGCTAAAAATACTTCAAACAAGGTAAATATTTGTCTGAAATGTCAAGAGCTCTACAAGTTGCAGACAGTTCCTGAAATGAGTCTGACTTAGCTTTTATCCCCCGGACTCAAAAGTGACTTGACCGACTAATAATAGGCATAATAGCTTACTGGCAGTGGCTGTCAGGACTGCTTTTAATTTGGTCTGACATAAGTGCTCAACTGTCCACCACGACTATGCTGAACCTTCAACGTATCACTACGCAAATATATGCAGCACATACTGTAGCTGCACTGCCCAAATGTCAAGTATAAAACAAATGAGTGTGACTCACGGAGAAGACCCTCTCTGGGTAACCTTTGGCCCTCATGTTGGTGTCATGAACCTGCTTCAGGATCATCCACGCCTCGTCGTGTTTCCCATTCTGCAGGAAAACCAAAAAACATTACGGTCAGCACTGATGCTGTCATGGTGGAGCGTGCCTGCCAGCTAATTGCTTTATTTTGCCTTGTTCCACCAGCACATGCCCATACAAGTGTCACGTAAAAACAAAATGGAGAAGCCAAACAGAGACTCTGAATGACTCAGCAAAACAAATGCAATAAAAAGCAGCAGGGAAATGGAAAAGTACAGATTCAATTCATGTATTGTGTTATTTTCTTCTCTTTTTTAAATTTTATTTTACAATCTGTCATTATGAATTCATTGAAATATTTTGAATAAATAACTGTTTTATGTTGTTTTTACAATGTAATTTTATAATTGTAACTATTTGGTTATGGATTAGTTGCCCACTAAAATCTAAAATACTGAATTCCAGTGAATATGTTTATTTATGGCATAATATTTTTAAGTGTATCCCTTGCTTGAATGAATGTACACTGTATATGTACATATATTTACATAAAATGTGTAAATCCAAAAAGGAATAGTATATAATGTATATGCTAGTATAAAGTATGCTTAGGCCCACTCCTTTTATTGAGATTAGAGGTAATAAATTAATATAGAACTGTGACAGTTCTATAGAACCTTGTGACACACCAAAGTCCATAGATAAAACCATTGATTTTACATTATAGCCCACAGGAGTTGCTAATCCACTGCCACCTACATCAGTAAATTCAAATGTTAGTTTGTGACTTAGGTGCTGGAAATCTTTCATTAAAATCTACCTCATGAAACAAAATTACCCATCTGTCAGCAGTAGAGTCTTGGGAAGCAAAAAATGTCTGTTTTCTTGATGGAATTTGGGGAAGGAGAGTGAATACTTAAGTCTCCAGATGGAAAAGGCTTATATCTCTTATAGTGAGATAAAGTGGTAAATTTATTCTTAGATTTTATAGACACAAGCAGGTGTAGATTTTATTAGATGATCATCCTGTTGTCAAAAATCTGTTTTTCCTTGTGTTCTCACTGGCAACCATATCTGTCTTCAAAAGTCCCGAACTAACCCTTTAATCTAAACAACTTTTCATTCAATAGAAACAAGTGGCTGTTTTCAAATTGCACAAAACTGGATCAGCAGAAGCTTATAGCAGTAGCTTATATTTCACATAACCTTAGTATGCTGAAGGGTTGATATTTATTCATTTATTCAATATATTCTGGAACATTATGTCAGCGTTGGCTGTGGCAAGACATCCCCCACTTTACAAGTAAACCAAGGTTTTGGGTTTCCCTGTCTGTTTATGCATTCAATAAGCATCCTTTATCTGAATAATATTTCTTGAACTTCCGAGTGAGTGTGAGAGCTGGAAGCCTGACCTCCAGGTAGAAGCGGGGGCTCTCAGGCATGGTGGTGAGGGCACAGATGGCTGCCACGGAGGGGAAGGCACACACCAACACAAAGACACGCCAACTGTGGAACTGGTAGGCCGAGCCCATCTGGAAGCTCCAGCCTACAGAGACGGAGGACAGAGGACAGGTTAGAGACAACAAGAGTACAGAGACAGCAGCTGCAAGACTGCCAAAATGATTAAACTGCAAAAAGCTACCAGGTATCAGCCAAATGTGCTTGTAAATGGATTTGACTTTAAGACTAATGTCATGTAATGTGCATTAAAACAGGACAAAACAGGACAAAAACTGATCAGCAATGCCCACAGTTTAAGAAAGTTCTGCTGAGAACAAGCCAGAAAGACAGTTTTAACTTAAAAATTGTGTTCCTTCACTTAGTTAAGTTTAAGAACTGTGTGTCCTAAACAGCGTTAACAGTTCTTACTATTAAAAAGGAAAAAAAATGAGCTTGTTACTGTTAATTAAATACTGCGCTACTGTATCTTGCTAAGAGAAAGTAAGATATTTTTTCTTAAAATCCAATTTAATCTGTTTTATAATAAAATAAATAAAACTTGCTTGCCAAGATTATTTCTCATTTCAGGCAACTAAAATAAGTAAGCATTACAGAAATTACTAATTGCTTTTTTTTACTTTCTTGCAAATGTATTTTTGCAGTGTATCAACCATCAGGAAGGTTCAATTAATGTGGCTGAGAAGAATATGCAAATCAGAATACTGCGAGGGTGCTGGTCTCACCACTGAGGTTAATGAAACAGAACGTGCACCCGATTTAAGATATTCCGAGACTGCTGTGCCTCAGTAGAGGTGTGTTCCATTTGTAGTGAAAAGGTGAAAAGGGCTGTACATTCCAACTTGGAAATTCAGAGCAACCATATATCTGTGCATATATATATATTAATAAGAAATTCCCCTCTCGCTCATTTGGGTGGTCCTGTGTCTCTGTTAATCTCAGGTCCTCTACCAGAGGTCTGGGAGCTTAAGGGACTGTACAACATTTGTAGTGAAGCCTGCAACTGCAACATTTTCCTGAGACCTAATACGCCAGAGTTTTGTTTTTTTCCCCAGATGGCTTTCTTGAGATAAAGAGAGTTCCAACAAATAACATAAAAAAACTGTTTTAGAATCTAATTATGGACTTAAGCTTTAAGTGTCTTCCAAATGACATGTAAATGTGATGGTAAAGTGAACACAATTAGACTCGACTGTTGCTGGTGAAAACATTTTGTCTTGCATTGTCAGCCTCCTCTCAGCTGCAGTTAACTTGGCATTCTGTATGACCTTCACTGTAATGGTCTAGTGTAGGCAGAAGGAGAGAAAACACAGATTGAATTTGACCTGATTATAGGTAACATTGTTAAATTAGCTGCTAGTGACTGGAAGAAACAACATGAAATTCCGTAGACTTTTTTCAACCCACTCATACCCTCCCTAGATCCTGCTTTGAAAACCACTGATTTAATTCCTATTGTTCCATAATGATGCATGAAGTGGAAACTTCTACAGCAAATTAAGTTTATGCTTCCAGATAAAAGAAGATGTCCACAAAAGAATAGGCTAATCAACTGAATGAATATGTCATGTTTCATCCTCCATATTGTACTAAATGACAAACTGATTAACCTTTCTCATAAACATCCCTTATTTCACCAAGGTATTTTGACTGCTTTGTATTCAACGAATACACTCGGTGTTAGTGATCATTATACAGCTATAGCATGACATGGATTAGCATGGCTCGATTCTAAAAAAAAACTAAAAAGTGTCTTTTATAAGATTTTCATGTGAAAGTGGCAGCCATCTGTGAAATGAATATATTATAGTCTTATCCATTCATTTAATATGGTGGTCTTTTTTGACCTAAGGTGTTTTTTATTCAAGGTGTGACTTGAATAAATGTTATATAATATAATATAATATAATATAATATAATATAATATAATATAATATAATATAATATAATATAATATAAAGATATGGATACACTACCGATCAAAAGTTTGGGGGCATTTTCTCATTGAATCCAATGAGAAATTATTTGGAAGTTGGAAAAATGGGTCCAATTATACCAAACACTAGAAGGTTAACAATCAGTGTGTCTGCTTTCCTCACCATAGTGTGGGATGATGGCCCAGGCCATGGCAGAGGCATAGATACCACCGATCATCCAGAACATGCAGAGCCAGCTCAGGTGCTCTCCTCGCTTCTCCTGGGCCAGGAACTCAGAGTAGTAAGAAAACACAATGGGGATAGAGCCGCCGATACTGTGGAGCAAAGGCAGAGGTGGAGATGCAAAGGGAAAGAGAAGTAAATGAAAGAAAGAGAGGGAGAGAAAGGGATGGAATGGCATTATGAAAACAGATTTTAAAGCAGATAATAGCAGACAAAAAATAGAATTAAAGTCTTAAAAGCCACTGGTAACAATGTGATAACTAATTAAAATCAATAGCACCATGACCCCTTTGAGTTTTATATTTCTAGGGGTCGCCACAGTGGCTGATCCACATAATTGATTTGGCAGAGACTTTTATGTGGGATGCCTTTCCTGACGCAACCTTCCCAATTATCCAGGCTGAGGACATGCCCTTGGAGTACACTGAATGTGAACCTCCCACCCCCATGGCTGGGGTAAATGTGTCCAAATAACAGTGAAAAATGGAGATTGAGTACTGCAGCCCTGGGAATTTTAACCAGCAACCCTCATATTAGAAGCCCAATTCCCTTCACTTGGGAATGCCTTAGACCTCTGCAGTTTTACATAGTTAATATTAATCTAAAGCATGAGTGGCAGATAATATACGTAGTGATTACCACATGGCCCTTCTGCAAGGAGTTTGCATGTTCTCCCCGTGGTGCGTGGGTTCTCACCGGGTACTCCGGCTTCCTCCCACAGTCCAAAAACATGCAGATTTGGGGACTAGGTTAATTGGACACTCTAAATTGCCCGTAGGTATGAATGTGAGAGTGAATGATTGTCTGCCTCTATGTGGCCCTGTGATGGACTGGCGACCTGTCCAGGGTGTGACCCCCCCTCTCACCCTATGTTAGCTGGAGATAGGCACCAGCACCCCCCGCGACCCCTAGTGGATAAAGCGGTAGAAAATGAGTGAGTGAGTGATTACCACATTTTGAGCTGACAGTGTCACAAAATCATCAAATTGAGAAAGATTAAGGGAATTTAGTCACCCCCTTTTTTCTGAGTGATGATGAGTAGTATGGGCTACAATACTTGGAGTGGACATCCATCAATCTATCCATTAATTGTCAGTCCCAGCTGACACTGGTAGGGTACACCCTTGACAGATCAGACCTGTCACAGGATCACCATAATATGTGATTTATATATGTAATATGATATGTGATGTATGCAACATGGTTGGTGTAGTGGTTAGCACTTTTGCCTTTCCAGCAAGAAGACCTGGGTTCGTGAACAAGGGCCTTTCTGCATGGAGTTTGTGTGTTCTTCCTGTGTGTTTGGGTTTTCTCCGGGTTCTCCAGTTTCCTCTCACAGTCTAAAAACATGCAGATTTGGGGATTAGGCCAATTGGACACTCTAAATTTCCCTTTGGCATGAATGTGAGTGAATGGTTGTTTGTCTCTAAGTGGCCCTGCAATGGACTTGCAACCTGTCCAGGGTGTACCCTGCATTTATGTTTTATTTCCATGATGATATGGTTCGGTTTGGTATAGTTCAGTATGGTTTACAATGGAAAATCCCTGAGTTTTTTGGACTGAGAACAGTACCTTTACTTAGCGGGATGTGGGCTGTGCCCGACGTGGCATTGTAGTGGTGCAACAGCAAACGATGACATTGAACACAAAACAACAGACAACAGTGGAGGACATCCAGCAGCTCTTTTTTCCTGCTCAGTTAGTGGCTGTTTGTCTCAACAAGACGTCGGACTGTGTATGAGAATAGACTGTGGGTGTTTGTTTTGACTTATATGAGATATCTGCACTGATGCAAGGGAGTGACATGTTTCTGTCACCCAATCACTGACTGTCAGCTTCACCCTGAGCATACCACATACTCTGGTGCGAAAGAATGGAATCGTCAGCTCTTCCATTTCTATTGGAAGAGAAAAAAAAATATGTACCATAGTGTACCAATACCAAACCATTCCACTCAGCCTAGAATTTAATAGGCGAGCCTGTTTTAAGTAGTTGTAATCTGTTTTTCCTTGTGCCTCTGCTGGCAGCCATGTTTTCACATCCAGTCGGCACTGAAAGAGCACTTCCAAACTATGTAACAGTTCATAAGTACTACCTTACAGAAATATTTAACTCAGTTTGTATAGCAACATTTCATTGCATAGTATCTGCTCTAGTGAGCAATACTTTAGAGGTAGTGTAAATTGTATCGTATATCGTCACATGGCATTGCTCTGCTTGCTGGGTCAACTGATGTATCACAGTGCCTGTGAATGTCTCATTTCCAGCTCCGGCTGATGCTGTGCCTGTGTGACTCATCTGCCTCCTTACCCCACTCCTGAGGCCAAGCGGCAGAAGAGGAAAGAGCTGTAGCCCTGGACGAAGGATGAGAAGAAGGCAAACACGCTGTTGATGGAGAGGGAGATGAGGAGGGTCTGCCGTCGACCAATCCTGTCAGCCAGGCCGCCCCACACAAACGCTCCGACCATCATCCCCAGGTAAACAATCAGACCTGGAGGAAGGAAGAGGGACTCAAGTGGTTGTGTTTTTGAAAGATTGCAGATTAGTGATGGGGGAAGTAGTGCAATGAGATAATGAGGAGGGAAAGCAAGACAAACTGTCTGATAATAAATTAGAGTTCATCAGTAAACTCATCCACCTCTCATCTTTATTCTCCTTATACTTCTACTGGAGAGGATTAGGGCCACACGTGAAACATGTTTTGGAAACAAAACAATAAATAAATAAAATGAAAAGTAAGAGTTCTGAGATTAAACTGAGAATTCTGTTAATAATTGTATTGGGTTCACATTGTGAACAGTCACATGTGGCCCTTCTCCTCTTCCATAGACATCCAGTAGCTCTTGGATTGAAATGGCTGGATCATTAACCTGAAAATAATATTTACTGTTACAGAAATAACAGTATGTAGAACTGCAGTAAAATTATGCACAGATTAGCTTTCAATAGTCTGTCATCTTTCAAAAAATTATTTTATTATTAAAGATAAAAGAAGGAAGAAAACAACACAGGCAAATGTAATTTTGTAAAAAGGCTGTATCAGACTGATAAAGATACAAAACGCTCTTATATTACTCTTGCTATTATTGTTAAACATGCAAAAATGTGGAAATTAACACAAAAGGTTAGAATAAGTAATCAAAATATGATCAATGTAACACAGCAATAGTTTCAAGTTGTCACCAGATTACTGTAGGTATTATGTGAATGGTGAATTTATGGATGATCTGTCAACTTAGACATGAATACAGCATTAATAATTATGTTTGCATTCATTTATTATCACCAGAAAATTAATAAATCAACTATGTTGTACCACCACCGTTCTGAATCAAACAATGGTTCTACGGAGTGTTTTGTGTTTATGTGAACCAGAGGGCCATCGTAATTTCTTATATTGACTTGGAACAGAAGCGTGAAACAAAAAGTTTACAATCTGTTGCAATGTGCACTTTCACCTCTAGATGGCACTACATTGAGACACTAGTCCATTAACCATCCAGGCTTGAACTTTTTTTTCACTGTGTTATTTTGGCTGCAGCAGCAAGCTGTCGTGTAAAACAATTCTCAAAAGATTTGTATATGACTTTTACTATTATGACATAACAAACCCGGGAACCTACCAATGTCATGCTGATCAGCCATTCTCTTTTGAAAATGACTGGAAATAATGAACAATCCATTTTCTGATAACAGAAAAAAAAACACCACCTCTGTCAGCTCACTCAACCCACTAACTTTAGGCATTAACATGACTGACATCATGTGTTCATCGAATCACCAGCATCACCACGTTTGTCCCTCCAGGTTTCCCTTCTCTAAGCTTGTAAGTTGATAAGTAAATAAGCCGGAAATGTTTGAAATGTTGAGGCTTGGCATATTTATATATGTACCAAAAAAAAACTGAGTATCCGTAGGATTTGAGCATACATTTCTACATACATTGTATATGAGTAATCTATATGCAGATCATACAGTACGAGATTTTCCGATTCCATTAAATTTGCAACTATACATTCTCTACATGGGGAGCAAATGAAATCTAATGTGTCCAGCATGAACCCACTGTGCAAACGCTGCAGTGTTGAAGGTGACTTTCACTCCCTTGTTTGATTGATTGCAGGGGATTCTTGTGCGCATGTGCTTCTGTTGTCTGTCTATCTGTGTTTGTGTGTTCCAGGTATTTGTGGGGACCTAAAACTGTTTACACAGTCACATTATGAGGACTTGTCTTCCTAATGGGGACAAAAAGCAAGTCCTCATTACTTACTTTAAATTATTACATTTTAAGGTGACATGATATGATATGATATGGTCAGGATGAGGTTAAGGTTAGGGTTAGGTCAGTACTAGTTATGGTTAAGGTTAGAGTAAGTCTCCGGGAAAACAATGTAATTCAATGTAATGTTATCTGAAGTCATGGAAACCAGACTGTGTATGTAAGGGAGAAACAATAATTGGGCTCACTAGCTTGTCGCTGCAATGCAGCAGCATCAACATACAGACAACCACGTCCAGTAAGTAACCCACACACATGCACGCACACACACAGACACAGAGAGACAGACATATGCACTGTAGCTGCTTTGCTGACAGCTGGATCATTATCTCTCTCCTTGTGTCTTCAGGTTTGTCTGGGCACTGGCACCAATCTGCCAATATGTCTAATTGTGTGGCTAGAATAAATAATAGCACATGGACTGATGTCCACGACAAGTTGCCGTGTATCCAAAGGGGCCGAAATTATTGATTATGAGTCCAACATGAATACAAAGCTGGACAGTTTATTGACTTACATTATTGTTATTCCACAAAAACTGTACAACTGGTTTGCACTGAGTTTGCACTTAGCTTTTACAAATTCGCAGCCACATGTCATCTGTTCTCAAGTGATGTTTCAAATAAAAGTTTAAAATTTCGACTTCATTTTTTTGTTTTCATTGCTTGTTTGCTTCTCATAGCAGCATTTCCACCCTACTAGGACTTGTCTCTCACGACTTGTCCAGAACCAGCAACAGCAGGGATGCACAGGAGCTCTGGCATCTCGCTGGTGAACATAATGATCATTTAGCAGCTTTTTGTATGAGTAGTTGTACAGACAAATATTTAGCACTATCTGTGCCACAGACACGGTCAAAACAGCAACTTAACAAAAGGCTGATCTCTGCCTGCTTTAGTCTATGATATCCTAATGACACTTTATCTCATCTTAAGACAGCTGCTACATATTTCTTGAATGATAAATACTTGGCATCAATGTAAATTTACCTACACTTACTTCAATGAGCTTAAAATATGTCTTATACTGTATTTGCATTAGCCTGATTCCAATGTGATAAAAGCACAAAAGATACAACTATTAAAGTAAAAACACATAATAACCTAACCTAGATTTTGATATGAGATGATTTTTTTAACTTTTGACTTTTAACCTCTAACTTGACTCTGCCTTACTATACACTGAATTATACACTGAATTAAATGTAGCAGTTATGTTACGCTATCACTTTCAGCTACTATTTCCTACCCATTCTTTAATAAATAATGATATGTAACATTACGAGACGGGGTAAAGGACTTCTTTTCTCCAGACAAACAAAATAAGGTTGATGAGTTGGAGGATGGCAGAGAGGAAGAGCAGACAGCTGGGCACCTCAGCTCTCTGGAGAGGAAATGGTGGGAGGGGAAAATGGAGCGAGAGAAAGAGGGAGGAAGGGAGGATGGTGGCTAGTCTGCTGTGTGACAACTCCCAAAGGCTCCAGCACAGTGTACATGTGTGTTTGAACAAGGCAAGAAATGTGTGTGTGTCACAGTGAAGGAGGGGGAAGGGCACGACCACTATTTATAGCTGGTTTTCTCCCTTCTGCCAGTGCACTAGGCTTTTTGAATGAGCCAGGGGCTCATCCAGTACCTTTTCTATCAAAGAGAGAGGAAAAAAATAATGTGTATCTCAGTGGATTATTTACTCAATAAATTCAGAATAATATACAGGTAATTGCATCAAACATGCTGTCGCATCTAGAATGTATAATCTGCCAGCATCTCCCTGAGGAGTCAGGTCTCCTGTTTCCTCCTAACCCCCCCTCTGTTCTTTGTCCTCAGTTCTTGATCTTCCATTCATTAAAAGGTCAAGGAGACATTATGATAAGAAAAGGTTTAACCTGAGGGAAGAAAATGGAACAGTAATAACAGGTTGATGGTCATAGCAACGATGTTTCGAGGAGGGATGGCATGTAGCTAAGGTCCAAGATGGTTTAAATATCTTATAGAATGCACACATACTGTATATATGTAACTGGAGCTTGGTTAAAAACAGTGAATGCACCATGACCTATGCATTGATTCAGCAATTTTTCCTGCAGAAATCTTTATGTACATATGTTTTATTGTTATATCAGCTCCAGATGCAAACCAACACAGCTTCTCAACAAGGGCAAATCATGAGAATCAGTCATGCATGCAATAATGATATGCATTTGGATTAAAGGTGACATAGAATGGTCTTTTCAAACCAAAAATTGAGATTACTGATGTCTACTGCTCTCTGAAACCATCTGAACAGGCACTGTTGCCCGCCCCCCAGAACACTGAGTCTCTTCTGATTGACCAGCTACCAAGTGCATTCCCACTCACTTGTGATTGGCCAGCTACGAGCGGACTAACTGCCCTGCAGTGCTTTGCCCCCCGAACCACAGGAGCATTAGTTTGAGTGCCTGCGTGGTTTAATTTACATGTAAAATAAACAATTTTAGTATAAGTTGTTCCCTGTGCATATGGTTTCTCGCAGCCCATGCAGCGGTTCCCATTTAAAACAGTGAGCCGAGACAAACAGAAAAGGTGAGCACAGACGGATCTCTCCCTGCCGCAGTCAGTAGTTAGCATACGTGCTAACCCGAGGCTCTCGCAGACCCGACATTTAAATGCACACATTTCCACACAGGTAAGGTAAGTGGTTCTCTTGCATCACATGGAGCTGAGACAAACTCTCACTCTCACTCATTTTCTACCACTGCTGAGACAAACAGAAAAGGCGAACACACACGCTGCCTTTCAAATGAGGCTGCAATTAGCCGTCGTTAGCATTGCTATTCAAGACAAGAAGCAGTCAAGCTCACAAAGACATTATTACTTCATTTGGAAATACTTACATTGCCTTCAGGAAATCCATTACAGATTGTTGGAGCTGCTCCCTACTTCAGATGAAGTTTTGAGCTGAGTCCAGCTTTGTATTGCCCAAAGTTTGTATAACTTTTCACTTCAAAGTGACTGGTACAAAGAAACAGCATTTCAGGAAGCTTAGAAGGGATATTACTATCAAAAATGAAAGATATCCACTCTGCTCTTTGTTCCTCATTAGAAGGGAGTCTATGAAGCATCTGGTGTTGTTTTTGACAACCAGCAACAGAGCAACAATGAACTGAATCTTTCTTCTGAGACATGTTGCTCTCAACAGATACAATAGTTGGAAAAGAAAAGGCTGTGGGTTGGGTTAGAGCTGCTCACATCTCCCTACTGGCTTCCCTTTACCATGACACAATCCCAGTCAGCGATACAATAGACCAGAGGTTGGCCTGGTAAAAGCATATTTAGTTTGACGCAGTTGTACTTGAGTATCTGTAGAAGTTTCTACGTAGATTGTACAAGAGTAATCTTTATGCAGATGATGTAATCCTAAAGTGATAGAGATTTTCCAGTCTCCAGTATGATAGCAAATTAAATTGTTTTTCAGTTAAGGTGATAAAGCACAAGTGTATTAATTAAGCCAGAATTACCGTTTATGAAACATCCAGGCCAGCCTGTCTGCTAATATGCTGACAATCCTCTTTATACCCAGGTACCCAATTTCCTTTTTTTACCCAATTTTCCTATTTTTTATTGTTAACTTATTGTTGCCCTATAAAGAGAATAATGACAAATTCTAAAATTAATATTTCACTCTTTCACTCAGAATGTTGTTATTGTGCAAAAAAGTCAACAAAATGGCTTAATAACATTTGTTGTTTGTGACATTCAACCATCAGACTGTTTCATCTGGATCTAGATCTGATCCAAATGACAGATTTGACAGCAATTTAAATGTTAACATTGTTCAGGCCATGTAAGGCTAGTTCGCATCATCTTAACAGAACAGAATGACTTTTGTCATGCTTATGTAAGCTAGTAATAGCTATAAGCAGGTAATGTTCTATACAGATCCAGAATGTCTTCTGGATCCAGTGGGACTAAATGGAAACATTTCAAGGGCCAAACATCAGGGTTGGTCGCTCCTGCAGATTGACAAGCTACCAACGTGCTGTGATCTGTGGGTAATTCCCTCAGACAAAGTCTGTAGAACTGCCAACTTAGAAAAGTGGCCCTTTAAGTGCTCAAATGGCTGCAAGAAGGTCCTTTTACACATCATGTTTTCATACTAGAAGAGCCCTAAAGCCTGGAGACTGTAAACATTTGAGATGTGACTGGAAACAGATTTCTACAGATGTGTCTGAACGCTCCAACTGCTCAAACTAGACTTTAAACTGTCTTTGAAACCCGTGCAGATGGGTTGGTGATAGGTGGACACAAACATCCAATTTGATCACTTGCAATAGTGCAGACAGTGTGTCTGAAAAGATCTGATATGAGGAAAAAAATTCAGTTTGCCTGCAGTTTAAGTCCCATGAGAACAATTTTAAAGTGAAGCAGAGAACACAGTGAGAGACTTGACTGGAGGTTTGATTTAAAATTCAGCTGCTGTTCAGAGACTGCATGGGCAGTTGAATCTTAAATAGCTGTAGCTCATCTTCCAGCAAGGCTGCTACAAAAGCAATTACTGGGGGATAAGCTGCAAAGGTAACAGCCAAGATGAAAGAGAGATCAAAACTAAAGAAGTGCCACAGGAGTCAATGGGATGGAAATAAACCGAGAAAAGAAAATAGTTGCTTACACAGTAAAACAACTCACTCATAATGTTTACAAGTGTTTTACACAAGGTTTTGTTTTTTTCTCTATTTGGATGTAAGGGAGTTATGTGTGGAAATCTTACCCAGCATGCCCTTGTTGGGCTCGGATAGACACATGTCTTTCTCAGCACTGGGCAGCACGAAGCCGACAACAAAGATTTCCACGCCGTCTGCCATCAGAGCCAGCCCCAGGACAAAGTAGAGTGTCCACTGGAACTTCCCATGACCACACTCCTGCAGAATGGTCTCGTACTGCTGAGCCAACTCCTCCTGGTCTTTCCTCCTCTCGCCCTCGTAGGCTGACAGATCCCTAAACTGCTGTGCCTGTGCCGCTGTCACCCCGTCCACAGTGCCAGCCTTTCCTGATTCAGCCCTGGGGATGCCCTGGTACTCGCCTTCATAGATCTCATCATCCTCATCATGTCCTTCAGTGGAGTCACTGTGGCCTTCATCATCGTTAGCCCTGCTGTCGTTGCGGTAATATCCGCCGTCGTTGCTTGGCGCGCCCGCGTAGTCATCATCGTCATCTTCCTCCTCAAAGCGCTTATAGGAGCGCCTGGTGTACTCATCAGTCATTTTGTCCATGCCACGTCCAACCTTCTTGCCCACTTGCTTCTTGGCCACTTTGGCAATGTCCTTGGCGCCGCGGATGAAGTCCGAGCGGCTGTCTCTGTAGCGTCCGTCATCGTCCATCTTAAATTTGTTGAGGTGGAGGTCAGTTGCTGCTAGGAATGGGAGCTATCAGGAGCGGCCCATGCACATGAGTGCGCTTATGAATTCAGCACCACGGACAGAGCTCAGCTCCACGGCTCTGCTGCTGTTGGTTTATCAAACACGGGATCCTGTAGAAAAACAAAGAAAAGGCTTGTGTTAGCATGATTAAACACACTGTGAATGGACTGCAGGTGAGGAAGAAACATAAAGAATTTGTTTGTTTAAATACATTTTTGTGATAAAACCCCACAGTTTGAACAAGGCCACAATAGAGGATGACAAGGCACTGCCACAACTGCATTTGACATCACCTCATAACCAGACTGATTCACAAAGAAACAATAACAACTGCACTGACTCAACGGGTGCTGTGTTCCTGTAAGAACAGCAATCATGTTCTGCAACAAAATGTGTTGTAAATGGTCTTTTCTAGTCTTAAAAAAACTACTTATGTCATTCACCCATTCACTCACACATTCATAAAGGATATCTGGATATCAAACCCACATCAACCTGGTTGAAAGACAACCCATTCTTAATTAATTAATGATGTTGCACTCACAGACTGTATAAAAAAGTGGACATAGCCCCCTGCACTTTCGGCTGAGTAGTCACCAGGGGGCGACTCTGCTGGTTGCAAAAATAACTCCGTTTGAAGGGAAGTCTATGGGAACAGTAAGCTTCTACTTCTCACTTGATTTCTAACATCAGTAAACATTTCCCTGAGGAATTAATGGTCTCAGTCACAAAAAACTGATGACAAAATAAAGCATAAATTAGTGTGTTTAACAGCTGGTATCGTCCAAAAGGAGGTTTGTAGGTCAAAATTCATCATCCATTCATTGGCTTGATTTATGTAATTGATGATAGCACTCATGCTTTTTTAGCCACACTGTCACTAACTCACTGTCTCACATTTAAAATCTCAAAGTGTGATCATGCTAACCTAGCACAACTAGGTAAGCTTAGCACTGATGGCTAACCTCAAGTCAAAAACAAATGTGAAAGTGAATGACATAAATGCTTTACAGCTGTTGTTATGCAATGTCACAGCAAAGGCCAGTGTGTGTGCATACTTGTACATACATCTTTGTGAGGACCAACCAAAACTGGTCATCATGTTGTGTCACACCTAAAAAGGGCCGTTAATGGCATGACACTTAGTTTTAGGTTCTGGTTGGAATTATATTTAAGTTAAGCTTAGGTAAACTGTTAGGGTAAGGCATTTAGCTGTAATGGTTAAGGTTATGGTAGGGGCTGGGGAATGCATTATATCTATAGTATAAGTGTCCTCACAAAGAATACTGTACAAGAATGTCTGTGTATGTTTGTGTGTGCGTGTGTACCTGGTATTTCTTATGTTGTGGGGACCTAAATCTGTTTCCACAGTCACATTATGGGGACTTGTCTTCCTTATAGGGACAAAAATCGAGTCCCCATAATGTAAATTACTACATTTCAAGGTGGACATGTTTAAAATTTGATTAAGGCTAGAGTAAGTCTCCAGGAAATAAATGTAAGTCAATGCAATGTCCATGGAAACCATTGTGTGTGTTTATGTGCGTGAAACCATTGTGTGTGTTTATGTCCTCTAAATAACTGTGGGGGACAATTCTTTCACCACAGCTGACTCTACTCTATCTCAAAGCCAATTAATACAGAAACACAGAGGACCATTGACATTTATCTGGCACTGGCACTATCTGTCTCAGCACTAATGGCTGGAGAAAAAACAACATGACAGCTCTAAGGAGCAGAGCAGCTCAGTGGCCAAATTGATTGAACAGCAAAGTGTGGCATTTATAGCAGTGCACCACCGAGTCAGCATGCCACGCTGTAACACAGACGTAGGTAATTAAGTGTGGCATGTGGTATAGAATGTAATGGTGCTTTATGGTGAGTAAATTCAGCCGATAGATTAAATTAGATACAGTATAGAGGTACTCTTTTGCATAATTGCAGTGGTCAGCAACTGGCGGCCCGTGGGCCAAAACTGTCCTGTCAGCGTCAGTATTTGGCCCGATGGATGATATCAAAAATCTGATTTTTAAAAACATTCTTTTAAATGGTTAAGTTATGTTCACAAAAATGACAATTTCATGCAAAATTTAGATTTTTTGTTTGCTTAAGGCAGCTTACAAATATGGGTTGTTTTGTTTCTGACTGAAGACGTTTTAAGACACTAGGAACTGTCAAAGTGAAAGTTCACTTTTTTTAATGATACATTTGTTAAATTAGTTTTTTTTAAAAAAAACAAGATTAGATACTTTAGAATATAAAAATAAAAACTGATAAAGTAACATTGCTCTTGTTCTTCTAAGCTCTGTTTATGTTCTCATAACAACATAAGTAGAGCCTTTGACAAATCACAGAACAGTTCATACAGAAAGGTTGCTTCTATTGGTTGTTCCACAAAATCTGCCCTGCATACAGGTCCCTTCCAGTCTTGCCTACCGTGCCAAGAAATCCAAAAATGAAGAATAAAAAAGGAGTATAAAATAAAGTAGGGCTGCACAATTAATTGTTTTTCAATTAAAGACAACACAATTATCAAATTATGCAGCACATATGACCAATAATTTACAGTATAATTAACTGTCACAGTTTGCAATAATGGTAATTTGTAGCTGTAAGTTTTCACAGCAAAAAAAAATATAGTAAGGTTAATGTTTTGATTGTGTAACTCATGGAACAATCCTCCATCACATTTTCTATCTATTACAAAATGTTTGATTTAATAGAAACAATCCCAAATCTAATCACAACTGCAACATTTCTAAAAGAAATAAGTTATGATTAAGTATTTTCCCCAAATCGCTCAGCCCTGGGTGTGGTTACAGGTGGAAGGGAGCTCATTTGTGACTCCACTGGTCAATAATTCTGTAGATCAAAAGAAAATGCAGGGGCAGGTGGAGACAAGAACACTTACCCCATTAAAATGGCTGAACAAATGGGTTTACTGAGCTCTAAACACTAACTTTCTGAGAAACACAGAGGGAGTCATGTGGACCTTCAGCAACATTGTGTAATCTCATTCGATAATGGTTTGAATACAATGGCTATTTGTTTATATTTAAATATAGATCCTAGAAAAATAGAATCCTAACCTCTGCATGGTATTAGTTTCTATGATGAACCACCTCCTCTGCAGCAATAACCAGCATGTGCCCAGGAGGCCAAGCAGAGATGATGTGCTCCTGGGAAGAGAGTGTGTGGGGTTGGACTGCAGCTGAAGCTAACACTGAAGTCAATCTACCCACAGTGTCTGTAAAGAACGCAGCATCAGCAGCTCAGCAGGGGAGAGAGCGAGTCAATGGTCAGCCTGACTGTAGCCAACACGGGCACAAATACACTGCAGAATCCTATCAAACAACACAACACCACTGTCTGACACAGTCTGCCACTGTGCTACGCTTATTCATTTACTGTAAGTTATGGGGTGGTTTTATGGGTTTACGTGCATCCAGTATTCAACCACAAATATAACATAGCTTCTCATATGATGACATTATAATAAAGATGGTGTGTTTAAAACTTTTATCACAGGTTTTAGCTGCTTAAAAATGTGGTACTAATGCTGTGTTTCCATCGTGGTACAGTTTGGTACAGTTTGGAATGAATGAGCCCTGGGTCAGGCTTGCGTTTCGGCCGAGAATGGTACCTTTGGTAGGCGGGGTGTGGACTGTGCCCGATGCCCGCGTCATCGAGACACCTTTTTTTCTTTTCTTTTTTTATCGTAGCGTACCAAAGAATGAAATGTAGGGGCTTGTTATTTTGGTACATTTGTAATGTAACGTACTGTACCAACCCGAACCGTTCCAAACAATGGAAACATGGCATAAAAAACTGTTTTACTTTGTACTTATTTCATATTCTGCCAGACAGTGAACCCATTTACAGACACAAAATGAAATGGAAAAAATACTTTAGGTTCTCAATTTTGAGGACAATATCCAATCACATTAAACAAAAACAACTATTCAATGACTTTTGACAATGTGTTTATCTATGAGACCCAGGCAGACACTGACTGCTCCTCTCCCTGTCGTCTCTCATCACATAAAACCCCTCATTGTGGACATTTAATTAAAACGAGCAGAAATGCATGGCTTTCCTGCTCTGCCTCAGTCTATTTCATTTGCATTGATAACAATTTAAGGTGCAGGTGCAATGCAGGCTAATGTTCTTTTCTTCTGAAGCTTAATTCACATTCGGTATCAACACTGGTCCTAAGAGCTCTACTCTTAAGTTGACAGTGTTATGTACTCATTATACATGGCATTAAAGGGATAGTTCAGATTTTGAGTACTGTTGTATGCTGCTTGCATGTTCTGTGCCAAGGACCAGCTTGAGACATGGACACGCACTCGCACTGAAAATATAGCTGCCGAAAAGGACATAAGGATAAACAGAGTTCTAGCGACTTAACGAAAGTCTAAATTAATCACACCAGCTTAAGGCTGCAATATGTGAACAATATGTTTGCTTCTTGCTTGATTGCTTTTTCAGACTGAAAACTGTAAACACTCACTCTTTCACACCAAAGTCCACAGAGAATATCTATACCTATGACCACTGGTCTCCATCATTATATACATACTGTGGGGCTTGCATGTTCTGTGCCAAGGACCAGCTTGAGACATGGACACGCACTCGCACTGAAAATATAGCTGCCGAAAAGGACATAAGGATAAACAGAGTTCTAGCGACTTAACGAAAGTCTAAATTAATCACACCAGCTTAAGGCTGCAATATCTGAACAATATGTTTGCTTCTTGCTTGATTGCTTTTTCAGACTGAAAACTGTAAACACTCACTCTTTCACACCAAAGTCCACAGAGAATATCGAAGATTTTAGCATTAAGCATTTTGGCAATAATTGGCTGAATGGTAAATCGTGTGAATTTGTGAAATGGTGTGAGCATTTTTCTAGTCTTGGTGACCACTCAAAGCTGCTTTACACTACAGTTCAGCCATTCACCCATTCACACATTCATAAAGCACATCTATTATACATTTTTCATACCCATTCACACGCTCCCAGCACAGCTGTCAGGAGCAACGTGGGGTTAAATGTCTTCACAAGGACACTTGGGCATGTAGACTAGAGACTAGATAAATAAAACTTTATAGTGTAATTTGAGCACATTCTTCCTCCGGCTGCATGCAAACACATAAGCTTAAGTAACTACCGATATCAGTCCAATCAAGTCATTTGTGCTGATGCATTTACCACTTACAGTCATTAATTTCAAAGACATACAGTAAGTAATTCCCCAACATGACTCAGCTAAAATGCTGTTGCAGATTTTAATTGATTAAATATAGTCTGTGCATAGTGACGCAAGCAGTATATATATCTCTTTACAAAATGTGATCCAGTGATTTTGAACAGTAACAGACCAATACCAATACTAAGTATCTTATCGCCTCATCCCTATTTGCATTACTTGTTTTGTGCTAATCTTATATTTCACTGATGTGTTATAGTTCTTCAATCATGACTTTGGGACAAAAATCCTTCTGTAAAATACAATGACTGAAAACCACTTTTTCACACTAAATGTACATGATGGTGTAAATATCCGCTCTCTATTTACTATTGTTTCACTGTCTCGGAAGTGATCGGTCGACCCTGACAGTGCACCAATAAATAGATCAAATGGGCATGTAATTAATATTGGACATGTGCTTGAAATGACACTGGATAAGTGCCAAACTAACGTCACTGACGTTGCTACCGTTGTTGTTGTTATTTAAAATGGTTGTAAGTGGACAATGATTCGCTTAAAGCAGAAAATCTGCAGATTTAAGAGGGTGAAAAGTGGGAGGGCTAGCAGTCAGGAGAGGAAAGAATAATTTGAGAGCTTCTTGTGTAGCCGCAGGGGTGTTGTGCCGGCAGTTTAGTGCAAAGCTAACATCACATCACCCAAAGACCAAAATAATAAAGACCCAGGAAGAACAGGGAACATTCCTACAATTGCTCCCTTCCTTTCATTCTGCTTGTGGTATTGCCCATGCCTGACATTAACATGCACCCTAGAAGATACAATCACAAGTGGACAGATTTAATGTCTTCAGGCCTGGCAATTGTCTTCAGCCCCAGGACTTATACCAGGTACAGATTCTTCCTGAAACAATTAAGCTACAAAATCGTGAAGGATCTGAATCTCATCAGACACTTTTAGAGTATTTTTTGGAGGCAAAAACATCTGGCTGTATATTGATATTAGTGAGGTCTAGGACCAAAATGTTGTAACATGAAAAGTGTCTCCTTGTTACTCAATAATCAAAGTTTTTCCTCTTTAAGGAGTTGATGTGAGTTTGATTGAAAAATAACTGCTGATTGTGTGATTTTATAGTACAGTATAGAGTATTTGTTACATGTGGAGGCTTGCAGTTTGTCTCTCTACCTCTCCCTCCTCTCTGATTACATCCCTGCACCATGAGTGGAGAAGGAATGGGCATTATTGTGATAGGGACGTTTAAAAGTATACTGTGTGTGCCCTTTACAGTGTAGAGTGAATTCAGAGGATGAGACTGGACAGCGAGGATGTTTTGTTCCCTCCCCCCCCCCCCCCCCAGATTGTTTTTGTTATTAATTTAGATAATTAGTGATGGCACTAAATTTCCCTCAGTCTTCTTAATTTGGTACTCAAGTTGGTTGGAGCAGTCCTGTTATCAGGCTTTGCTTGTTTCATTTATTTTTGTTTAGGATCTGGGGACACACTGGGTCCAATGGCCAGTTGCTGGGCTGGTCCAGATGCTACCCACCTTTGCTTACTTTTTTGGATCTCCAACTCTTTTCTTTTTGTTCACTTTGTTTTTTTGAATTAAATTAATTATAATTGGTTTCAACTTGTGGATTCCATATATGTTCAGTCTCCCATTGAGCCTTTTTTGATTTGTCTAAGGGAGGCTGTAACAATATTTTATTATCTTTACATTATAATGACTATGCTTTAATAGTCATATCTGCACCTTAATCTATGCACTGCTGCCTTTCTTGGCCAGGAATGTCTTGCAAGGTGATTTTAATTGCAATGAGTTTCATTTCTGGTTAAATAAAGGTTATATAAAGGAAAGAAAAAAGAAATAAAAACACCTGGATGTGTCTCCTATGACCACTGGTCTCCATCATTATATACATACTGTGGGGGACTAAAACACAGCAAACATAAAATGTTTACAACAGACTGTGCTCCAAAGATTCAGGAGAGAATAAAGAGCTGCAGTGCATTTTATTTATCCATTAAATGCTCATTTATCCATTCCTCCTCTTCACTCTGTAATTCTGCTGAGACGAAAGTGGCGTCAGTGCAGCTCTTTTGTTTCCACAGCTTCACACTCTGACAGGCGCCATCCCAGTCCAAACAAATGTTGTGACAGGCATTTGGTGCTTTGTCATCAGCCTGGCTCTCATCCTACTTGTTGCTCATTTTTGTCTTTGATGTTGTCCACTCAGTGATCACTTCATGGAGCCTGTGACTTGGCACATTTTGTCCTGTCAGCCTGCAGTATCACTTCTGCCACCTGACGCAGTTTGGTGCAGAAGCTAACACAAGTGGCCACCCACTGTGATCTCACCCACTGGTTTGGACCTACACCGTCATGGTGTGTGATTTGGATAGTCATGCTGTTTTGTTAATAATAATAATAATAATAATAATACATTTTATTTAGCCAGCACCTTTAAAAAAGCTCAAGGTCATCTTACAATACAGTAAAAAAGCAAGAACAAAACAGAAACAGACATGAAAGACCAACAGGGGCCAGGAGTGGTTAGCACTGTTGACTCACAAAGAGGTCACTGGTTTGAAACAGAACACTAGCTACACTGTTTTCTGCATTATATGGACAAAACCAAATCAATTATTAATCAACAAAAAGATTGTGAGAAGTGTTAGTTGCAGGCCAGGGTAACACAGTGGTACAGTGGCTAACACTTTTGCCTCACGGCAAGTGTTTGCATGCTCATGTTGTGTTTGCAAGTGTTTGCATGCAGAGATTAACTTGACACTAAATTGTCCGTAAATGGGAATGTGGGAGTGAATGTTTTGTTTGTCACTGTGTGTTGACCCTGTGATGGACTGGTGACCTGTCCAGGGTGTGACTCCGCCTTTAGCCCTATGTCAGCTGGGATTGACTCCAGCTCCTCGACTCCTTATATGAAGGATAAAATGGTAGAATATGAATGAATGTTAGTTGCAGCACTCATTCTTTGTCTCTAACGTCATCATCACAGTCCTCAGCCTGCATCCATCCACAGTGACTGGTTTCTGTGTTTTCAGAACAATTGGTCGATCCTCCTTTGTCACCATGGTCACGACATTCATACCAACAGACTCCTGAACCCCATGTGAGAGCAATGAAGCAGCCCATCACCGTGCGATTAGCCTTTCACAAGCTGGAGATACTGAACACTGAGAGTGTGGTGGCCGACTCAGCCTATGAATAACAAGTAACCTTCCTGATGTTCATATGCAGCAGCTGCTCTCTCTCTCACTGCAGTGAGGGAAATATATATCAACATAATATACAGTACATACATTCATGTTATGATGCCTTTTAGTGCAACTGTCCTCCAATGAAGGCAGCAATGAAGCTCAGAGACAAAGTAGTTTTCCAAACTGTTGTGGCATCTGCAATGAAGTGTGGATTAATTAAAAAAAAATGAACTGTTTAGGAAGGTTGTTGTTGTTTGCTGATGATGAGAAGACTAATTTATGCAATAACATTTTGTTCTAGGAGTGAGAAATACAGCCACAGCCACCAACACCAACAGACACACACTGGCTATGTTTACATGTGGGAAATGTCTTCATTCCGAAAAGATTTGTCCCAACTGGAATTTACATGGACGTAAAAATTAAATTATCCAATTGTGGTGTGTATACACATGAGCATTCGGCGAGAATGAACTATTTTGAAATGTGTATTGTTGTCTAATTCTACAGGAGTAGAAGCAAAAGAAGAAGCGACACTTCTGCGTCGATGGTAAACAAACACTGCTCATTTCTGCTCGTCCACTCACTGTCCTCTACTCTTCATTTTCCTCCTCTTCGGTGTCTGTAATTTTTGTGTCTGTTTAATATTCTTTTTTTGGAATAGAAATAAAGCAGTAACAAAACAGAAATGCATCATGTTTACATGGACACCAGATAAACTTTTTTTATATGAATGACAATCAGCACATACCAGCCCTCTTGTTCGGAGTGAACTTTTTTCTTAAATGGGCTGTATTGGATTGGCATATTTACATAACATTTACGTAACATATTTTTTGTCCATGTAAACATAGCTACTGACACGAGGTGTGGGGCTAAAGGTATGCTAACAAAAGATAACAGGCACAAATATGGGGACAAAATGAAGTACAATGTCCTCAGTGCTTGAGAAATTGACAAAAAAATATTACATAGCACAAATCAGTGTTTTGTGAAACATTCTGATGCTTCAGAATTCACAGCTCCTCAATAGGGTTTGGTCTCGTCTCCCTGGTAACATGTGGACAAGGCCTTTATGTTAAAGGGAATGTCAGTTCCTCTCAACTTCACTGCAATGATTTGAATGACTCCATCTGATGTGGTCAGTCATTCATGGTGACAAACCCTAAGATAACCATTTCCATAAATTAAGAACGCTGCAACTACCCAGGTATGTGACTCAGTCAGAACAAGGGCTTTTCTGCATGGAATTTGCATGTTTTTTCTCCAGGTTCTCCAGTTTCCTCCCACAGTCCAAAAACATGCAGATTTAGGGATTTGGGCAAATTGGGCACTTTAAAATGCCCATAGGTGTAAGAGGGTGGATGGTTGTCTGTGTCTATGTGGCCCTGTGATGGACTGCCATTATGTCCAGGGTGTACCCTGCCTTTGGCCCTGTTTCAGCTGGCCTTGGCACCAGCACCCACACAACCCTTATGTGGAGGATAAAGGATTAGAAGATGAGCGAGTGAGTGAGTGAGTGAGTGAGTGAGTGAGTGAGTGAGTGAGTGAGTGAGTGAGTGAGTGAGTGAGTGAGTGAGTGAGTGAGTGAGTGAGTGACAACTCATTTTAAATTCTGAACACAAGGCACATTCAGGAGACATTATTTTTAATTTTCCCCTTGACAGCTATTTCTCCATGAAGCATTCCATATATATGTTTTCCACCAATTTCAAAATGGTCACATCTGTTATTCCAGGTCCACAGACTATAAATGCAATCTAATTACTATTTCAAATTCATTTTACATATTTCACAGTTACTTTAAACGTAGACACAAAACTTGACGGCAATGTAACGGCCCACACTTTGGGAATCACTGCGCAAAGAATTAACTTTCTTTGGACGTTTTTCTTTCCAGGACCAAGAAACAGTGGACGGGGCCATCTGCCTCAGTTGGTTGAGGTATGAGGAGGAAATTGGTGAGAAAAGAAAGGTGGGTGAAAAAAAAGAGAAGCAAATTATTTTTTTAATAGCCTTATCAGTTTGCTCTTGTCACTTTGCTTTCCAGCTAATAAATGTAGCTGTAATGAGCAACTTATCAGCCAGTGTAATCGAGCACGAAAAGACTTAGTGATGATGTCTCCCTCAGGAAACTCCACCTAAACTGACAAACCAAACTTGACATTCAGTTTTGAAACATCGATGAACAGCCACTTTTAAGTGGATCTATATGGGATTTTTATCCTATTTTCACAGATATGGTGTTTTTTTTTTTTGTCTGTTAGCAGAAAACCAGTCTTGCAAGATCAGAGTCACCGACAGAGTCCTCAGAATCAGGAGGTCTCACAAAGTTGAGGGTCCTGCAAGAAACACTTACTGCTTTACAGCACCACACACACACACACACTTGCCAGGTACTGGCTAAAAGATCAAGGCAGCAATAATGTTATTTTAGATGTTCATCATGTTATTTTTAAAGATATTATTTCATTTAAAGCAATACAATGTAGTATTTTAACCTTCGAATAATGTCTCCAAATACATTTTGAACTTATTGTCTACTTATAACAGTTTGATAAGCGCCCATGTTAGAGCCTGAGAGGGTCTCCATCACCTGTACTGGCACTATGGTCACTCCAAGAACCAAAGTGAAACACACTTCTACTGCTTCGACTGCTTACTGCATACATCACAGTGCTCCAAGTGAGTGAAGCTGCTCTAAGTCTGGGGGTGAAAGTTATACAGCAGTTGTTCTTTCACTGGAAATGGAAGAGACAGCACAGATACCAAAGAGTTTGCTGGAGGAGTCAAAGAAAAAGTGGGAGAGATAGATTAAGATGTCGGACAAGAGTGAATATTGGTCCTACTTTCACTCACTGACGTCAACTGAGAGACTCAGAGGGATGTACTTACTGCTGGACTACTAAGTAGATATTGTTCGCTTACAAACTAGTGTGCTGGAGCTGCTGTGTGTCAGGTGATGTTATTGCAGTCATGTCGTTCCCTGTTCGTGTTCGGAATTCAAAGTTATTCACGTAGTGGAGTAGTTTTTCCCCTAGCTGCTAGCTGTGGCTAACATGCTTGTTGAAGACATGGCTAGAGTTTTCCGGTATTGTTGGTTTGTCAACAAATGCACAGGTTACCACGGCATATGTATAACGACAGACAGTACTGTTTTATAACTTTAGACAAAAACTACATTGTGGCACTTTAAGCTGTTACTTCCTAACTGCTTCTACAAAATCCCATAAAAGACTAGAATGCCAGAATAACTGTCTCTTTAATCTTTATCTTACTGTCCTGTTACTTTGCTTTTATTTGTCAATCATTTGGCTGAAGCAAATAAAACAGAACAAAATATGTTTGAAAGGTCTCAGCAATATTAAATCTAAGGTACATGTTTACCCCTGCAAACAATTCTGTATCCCTGGTTATATTTGGAGAAAGCTTCACAGATTTTCTCCATATTTCTCTGTTATACAAACTTTGGGCAATACAAAGCTGGACTCATCAGCAGGAAGCAGCTCCAACAATCCGTAATGGATTTCCTGAAGGCAATGTAAGTATTTCCAAATGAAGTAATAATGTCTTTGTGGCTTCACTGCTTCTTATCTTGAATAGCAATAGCTTACAACGGCTAATTGGGGGGTTGGGCACATGTTCCACCATGTGGCCAACAAATGCCATTCTCAGCTTTGCTGTCATATACAGTCTTTTGACATAAATGTGGGCTGATAAGAGTGTGTGTGGTAAAAACAAGCATGCTTATACACTGCCTGGCAAAGAAAAAAAAGTTACTAATATTTCGTTGCACTGCCTTTAGCTTTGACTACAGCACACATTCACTGTGGTGTTGTTTCGATAAGCTTCTGCAATGTCACAAGATTTATTTCCGTCCAGTGTTGCATTAATTTTTCACCAAGATCATGTACTGATGATGGGAGAGTCAGACCACTGCACAAAGCCTTCTCCAGCACATCCCAAAGATTCTCAATGGGTGAAAATGATGTCTCCTGCTCCCTGAACCACTCTTTCATAATTTGAGCCGATGAGTCCTGGCATTGTCATCTTGGAATATGCCTGTGCCATCAGGGAAGAAAAAATCCATTGGTCATTCAGTATATTCAGGTAGTCAGCTGACCTCATTCTTTGGGCACATAATGTTGCTGAACCTAGACCTGACCAACTGCAGCAACCCCAGATCATTGCACTGCCCCCACAGCCTTGTACAGTAGACACTAGGCATGATGGGTGCATCACTTCATCTGCCTCTCTTCTTACCCTGATGCTCCCTTCAGTCTGGAACAGGGTAAATCTGGACTCATCAGACCACATGACCTTCTTCCATTGCTCCAGAGTCCAATCTTTATGCTCCCTAGCAAATTGAAGCCTTTTTTCCTATTGGCCTCACTGATCAGTGGTTTTCTTAGGCTACACAGATGTTCAGTCCCAATCCCTTGAGTTCCCTTCTCATTGTGTGTGTGCAAATGCTCTAACTTTCACTATTAAACATAGCCCTGAGTTCCACTGTTGTTTTTCTACCATTCGATTTCACCAAAGATTTAAGTGATCGTCGATCACGATCATTCAGGATTTTTTTTTGACCACAGTTCTTCATCGAAGACGATGGTTCCCCACTATCCTTCCAGTTTTTAATAATGTGTTGAACAGTAGTTTCTTCAATCTCTTTAGATGTTTTCTCTGTTTGATGCATGCCAATGATTTGACCCTTCTCAAACAGACTAACATCTTTTCCACAACCACAGGAAGTGTCTTTTGACATGGTGGATTAAGAAATGAGAAGCTACTCATTGCACCAGGTGGCAACTTTATTTTTGGCCAGGCAGTGTATTTTCATTGTATTTCAATATTAAAAGTCATTCTTTCAATCAAAGATGTTACAATACATTTCTACTTGACAGCTTCCGAAACTTGGATTGGTAGCGATTAAAATGTTTGATATAGATTGAAAATGTATACATTGTCTTTTAGTAGTTGTTATAGTAGTTAGTCCTGAGGGATTCAACATGGCCTAAAATGAAAAAGGGTGGTTTCAGAGCATAGCACTGCTGCATCCGTCTGTACACAGCCACTGCTAAAGTGAAACTGAGCTGCACTAGAGACGACTGGATGTTTGAGAACAGAAATTATAGGACAACATAGTAGAATAGTGGCTAACACTGTTGTCTTACAGCAAAAAGACTAGGATTAGCGGCCTTTCTGCAAGTAATTTACTTGTTCTTCCCATGTGTGCATGGGTTTTCTCCAGGTTCTCCAGATTCCTGCCCCAGTCCAAAACATGCTGCGGTTGCTGAAATGATGAAAACTGTTACCTTACTAATCAGTTGACTTAATAAGTTACATAGAAATTTCAAATTCTAATTCATTGGCAGGGGTGTTGCGAGTGAACATGACGATTGTCAATGAAGCAGTTGTTACACAACACTGGTAGTAACAAACTAACCAGTCACTTAACTCTGCTTTTCTTCTCACCTATTTCTACAGGCTCTGCAGCAAAAAATGCAAAAATAGAAAATAATAGAGTTAAAAAATCTGAGCCCTGCTCTCATGAGTGACAGCAGCATTAAATCCTGGCCCACACACCACACTGTTTAAAGATGTCCCCCATTAGACTCAGTCAACAAACACCTACACTCTATCATAAAATGCACTGTTTGCTGTCATGATGAACTCTGACCTCAGGAGGAGCAAACATTCAGCTACACAGCTACATTTTACTGTAACTTTAAGAACTGCTCTGGCCTTTTTCTTCAAGCTCATTCACACAGTGTTTGAATCTCAATGCTGATTTGACAGCAGAGACGAGAGGGAGAAAGAGAGAGAGTGAGGTGAGAATGATGAGGTCAGTGTTGGATCTGCTGAGCTGCAGATGGCTGCTAATGTCATGCAGAGCCACATTCCCTTCACTTGACATCTTTGATTTGCTCGCTGTGACGCACACAATGAATCTTTTCCTCCAACAAAATTCTGACAGCTCAATCCTGATCCAGATGACGAGCTGACAGATATTAGTTTTGTCATTTTTCAGAAATGCTGCCTGATATGGTGTTGGAAACTTGTTTTACTGCACTTGATTTCAGAAGACGCCTCCACTGAAATCTGTTCTTCTCATTGTCTTGTACAATGACAAAGGATTTCCATTATTTTCTTATTCTCACTCATTGCCTCATTCTTTATCTTCCACATGGAGGTTGCAGGGGCACTGGAGCCAATTACAGCTGACAAAGGGTGAAAGGTTGGGGACACCCTGGACAGGTCACCAGTCCATCACAGGACAAACACACAGAGACCAACAACCATTCACTCTCACATTCACACCTATAGTCAATTTAGAGTGTCCAATTAATCTCTGCATGTTTTTGGATGGTGGGAGGAAACAGAAGAACCTGCTAACTCCAGTGAAATTTCCTTTTGATCAAATTCACTTTCACAATATTCTGCGCAACATAACAAAAATCAGAAACATCATGTCATTAAAGGATGCTGAAAAGCTTGTTCATGCTTTTGTTACATCTGGACTAGATTATTTTAACTCATTACTATCAGGATGCTCAAATAAGTCTTCAGTTGGTCCAGAATACAGCAGCGCGGGTACTAATGGGAACTAGGAAAAGACAGCACATCACTCCAGTGCTGAGCTCTTTACACTGACTTCCTGTTAAATCTAGAATAGAATTTAAAATCCTGCTCCTGACATATAAAGCACTCAGAGATCAGGCCCAGTCTTATTTAAAGACATGATTATTTCTTACCACCCACATAGACCACTGCGCTCAGACAAGGAGGGTCTAAGGATAGAGGGTGCCACTTGCTGTACAGACTGTAAAGCCCTGCGAGGCAAATTGTGTTTGTGATGCCGGGCTGTATAAATAAAATTGACTTGACTTGACTTGGCAAGAGTAGCTCCAAACACAACTTGTAAATTAGCAAAAATTCGCATGACAGAGACATTAAACATGTATAAATAATTTATTATCAAATTAATTAATCAATGTTTTTTATTAGTTATTTTATTTATTAGTTATTTTTAATTTTTCAATGTCATTAATGTAAATAGTCTGGTTTCTTTGCTCCATATAACAAAGAAATAAGTAAAACATAATCATTTTAGTTTGTGGGCAAAACAAGACTTTTGAAAACATCATTTTAAGGTTAGGGAAGATCAAGATTTGTCAACATTATGTATTTGACATTTTGTGGACGAAATGCCAAATCACTTGGATTATTTTCTTGATTGTCAAAATATCTGTTAGTTGAAGCCATATTTTCTATATTCTTTATCATTACTGTTTGTTTCTCTGCAGATGACACACTCATGATCACTATTAACAGACATTCTAGAAGGAGAACAGAACTAGTCATGTCTGATGATCTGCTGAAAGATCATGTGTTGGTAAAAAAAAATCCTGCATTTCTTTCATACTGCAATATAACCTGTTGGCTAGGTCACTCTTGAAAAAGAGATAGCTTTTTATCACAATAAAACATTTTACCTGTTTAAAAAAAGGATACATTTCCTGTATATATAAAGAAAATAATATTGCCAGGTCCATTTTTTTTAATCTTGCAGCCCTATACTGGCACACTGTATAAAAGTAGCTTTTCATACAGTTTTATATGCTTAATTTTTACATCTTTTTTACTCTTTCAACCAAATGAAATGCACATAAACCCTGCTGTAAATGTATCTCTGTTTTCACCCTGATGTCTGTGTTGGAAAGTCTTCCGTGCTCTCATGAGTGTAACTAGATCATTGCATCGTGGGTCCAGTCAGCACAGCCCACACGTCCACTCTGTTTGAAGATGTTCCCCATAAGACTCAAGTAAACAAACACCTACGCTCATAATAAAGCAGCCTGTTGGCTGCCATAATGGACTCAGATGACAGGAGGAGATTACATTCAGCCGTATGTTCCTTTTAAGATCAGTGCGCCAAAGTGTAAACAGCTGGCTGTCTTCAAACAAATCCGAGGAGGGTGTACAGAATGCTGAGGAACAAGAAACACCCTCAGAACTGCTGACAGAGGTGCGGAGATGCTGTGATTTAACTTTGGCAGCTTTTATACTGTATTTATTTTTTTAATCTGTACCCACGTTAAGCACTAAACCTTGAGCGACACAGCTGTCTTTAATATGTACACAATGCTATGCTTTACGTGTTTTTCAATTTTACAATGTGTAGTTTTATTGTTTTAAACATCTGCTGTTGCACTATAGTATGTTTTATATTAATGTGAAAAAGATTGAAAGTACTCTAGTAACATTTGGGCTAGGGGCGGACGTTTCAAGCAAGAATGCTGCTATACTTGTTCCACTCAGTACCAAATATTGAAATGTGAAATGAGAAAATAATTCATTTATTGTATACATTTAGGCTAGGGATGGGCATATCAAAAATGCAATTTGAATATTCTAAACTCCATCACATACGAGTTAGAGAAAATAACGGAGGGTTCACAGAAGCTGTCATATTAACAAGAAAACATACATATTTTACAAGTCTTTCAAAAAACCTTTTTAAAACTAAAAAAGTTCTTGTTATTTATTTGGCAAATAACAACCTGAATTCACTTTTTTATACCCAAAATTGAGCCGACTCAACATGCAACCTCTAAAACTCAGGAATGCAAGTAAATAATTATAATCTGACATCTTAATGAAGAAAATTTTTTTGTTTTCTTTTGTAAAACAGTAAACTGCAAATTAATTGATTACCATAATAATAATAATTATATTTTAGCACTAAAAATTTTATTTCAGTTAAAGAGCTTCTACATATTGGTGTATTAACAATCATAACAAAAACCACTGCTGTTAATTTAGGGCGGTTATGGCTTTGGGTGGTGGTCTTGTAAATTCATTAAACATTATAATTCATAATCAGATTGACTGATCAACTTTTGTAATCAATCCCATCCCTAATTTGGGCTCAATTATAAGATGCACTCAGACATTTAGGGACAGACTTTGAGAACATACTCCGCTCTTCACAAGGTTGTGAGTGTACATTGTTTTCTTTTCAGTATGACTTATACTATACAAGCACCGTGCATGTCTGAGTGGTCAAATGTCTCACCCATCAAAATGATATAAGCCGTACAGAGAAATCCCAAGCTCATTAAGGGAAAATATCGTTTATATATAGTACTATTTTAGTACAGACGCACACTACAGGAAGGCTTGTACTCATCATTCTGCCACAATCAATGCCAGCAATTTTCCCTCCATCGTTATCCATCATTTTCCCATCAGCTACTCTGGTCTGAGCTTCAAGGGGAGTCCTACTGGGAAAGAGTCATCAATTATTCATGTCTTTTTTTGGCCACAAGGATGGAGGTGGCAGATTGAGCGGTGATGTATTGTGATACAAAAGGGGGGGAAAAAAACAGTCTCACAGAGCCTGGCTTCAGTTCCTGCTCATCTGTACCAACCACAGTGACATCTGCACATCTGCACACAGTCATACAGAGGCTGCAGCATGTTTCTTCACTGCTTCAGGCTCATCCAGGATAAATACAGTCATACTGGGTCATAGCTTCATGTTAAGCACTGGGCTGTACATACATACATGCATCCCCTATGGGAGAATCTGCAGCCTAACATGAGTCACGCCATTGCTCCCGCTGCTTCAGCTCTCAGTGAGCACCATCACCCTGGTGGCACCAAGGAGGCTAGCAACACCATGTCAAACACAGTGACGTCAGCTTTCTGCATCCATTTTGGCTTTGCTCCCTGCAAAATGCACTGAAGTGGAGTCAGACTGAGGCAGCTGAGAGGTGTAGTTAAGAACCTGCAACATGGTGGACACAGAGAGACTGCAACAGAGCTGTGTGTGCACCTTTTTTTCACAGCCGTTCCTCATATTTGGCTCATCAGCATTCATCACATGCAACATGTGATGTGCAAGCCACTGTTACTGAAAAATGTCTTTTTAAAAGAGAGTGGGAGGACAAAAACAAACAGGAATAAATAAAAATGGACAAATAATTACTAATAGAAGTATCTCATGTAATGCTGCCTGATAAGATGAGCATATAATCTTTTTACATATAAATGGTTTATATTTATATCGCACTTCTCTAGTCTTGGTGACCACTCAAAGCTGCTTTACACCGCAATTTTGCCATTCACCCATTCACACTATGTGCAGTGCATTTTCTATCACACATCTTTCATACCCATTCACACGCAGCTGGCACAGCCGTCAGGGGCAACAAGGACATATCAGCATGTTAACTAACGGAGGTGGGAATCGAACCCACAACCTTCTAGTTGAAAGGTGTGGATAGGTGGATCCAAATGTTTCTGTTTGGAACAGTGGTTGTGTAATATTGCCACAGAAAGTACACATTCCACATTCTAGATACTATGAATGTGTGATGTTATCAGCAAAATATTAAATATTTAAAATTAGATAATGGCAAACAGGCCAAGATCCCCTGATATGACTAATGACTAAAGCAGTTGGCTGACTCCTTGACTTCCATGATGGCACCCACTTATTTAGTCATTAGTCATTTATTTTACAAAATGAAATGAAGATAAGTATATCTATACTGGGTGCTACATGACAAATATGATAAATATTATGTTAGTTTCACTACAGAAGAGACCAAATGACCGCTGCAATTGGGCGCATGGTATCATTTTTGGCATAAGCACTCCTTGTATAACAGGATATTGCCAAAAAAATGCAATCTCTTACAACCCTACTAGAAACCATGTTTGCTCAAAACTTCATCATGATGATTTAATAGATGATTAACTGTGACTGTGACCTAAAGTGGTGGAATAACTGCCTTTGTCAAAAAAAATGAACTGCAAAGAACCAGGAGGGCTGTAAATTATTCTCTGACAGCCAAGAACATACTGCAGGGATTAAAGAGAAGGATTCTACTTTAACACCATGCAGATATACAGTAGTCACCACTGGATTCTGCAGATGCTCCGTTGCAGCTCTTATTGCAGTACACGCGTTTCGAGGACCAAAAAATGTGTAAATATAGGGAGTGAGGACATTAGTCTGGTTCTTATCTTTAGGGTTTGGTAAGCGGTGAGGGAATGCATTATGTTTATGAGTGTCCACAGTAGAATGCGTTGTGTTTGTATCTGGTATTCCTTATGTTGTCGGGATCCAAATCTGTTTCCGCAGCCACAGTGTAGAGATTTGTCTTCCTTATGGGGACAAAAATCAAGTTCCCATAACATAAATGATAAGGTGAAGACATGTTTTACAGTTGGGCTGAGGTTAGTCTTAGGTTCAGGTTAGGATCAGGGTTAGGGTTAGGGCACTAGTAATTATGGTTAAGGTTAGAGTAAGTCAGTGCAATGTCCTCTGAAGTCATGGAAACCAATGAGTATGTGTGTTCATTCTACTAAACACTAGTGCAGCAGAAACAAGGAGATGTTTTATAGGTCCCATAATAATCTCCTACAGTGTCTAATTACTGTATCACTGTAATTAAATACTAATTCCAGGGAAGACGATGTTTGAGAGAGTAAATTCATTAAAGCAATAGTTTGGTATTTTAAAGAATACACTCATTTCATTTTCACTTTTGCTGCAAATGAGAAATTCAAGCCCACAAAATCTATAGCCTAGCATGCAGACTGTCAGGGGAACCTATCTCTGTTTAAAAAAATAAATCTATAAAACTCACTTCTTATTAACGTCTTATTATAGAAAACATCACTTTCATTGAAATGTAAAAATGACAAATTGAGGAATTTGGTTGGTTCATGATGGAGGAAAAACTTCATCATCATCTCTGTGTGCTCACACCAGCAGCTCTAGGACTCTAGAAGTCTTATCTACAGATACTGTTTAAAAAAAGAAAAAGCTTGGAATAAAGTCAGCGAGGAAGTCTACCTGGTAGGTACCTGGTATGTGAATGCACATAAAAATAGAACAAAAATGACCTTGTGGCGCAAATGGAGTGGAACAATGCAAATATTGACATTCAATGCGACCACAGCATGACACCTAATGTCATTTTCACTCATCTCCTACCACTTTATCCTCCACATGAGGGTCACGGAGGGTCCTGGTGCCAATCCCAGCTGGCATACGGCAAGAGGAGGGGTACACAGATCACCAGTCAATCGCAGGGCCACATAGAGAGACAAACCATTCACTCTCACATTCACACCTATTGTATGGGTAATTTAGAGTGTCCAATTGGCCTAATCCCCAAATCCGCATGTTTTTGGACTGTGGGAGGAGAACCTGGAGGAAACCCCCCCACACACGGGGAGAAGATGAAAACTCCATGCAGAAAGGCCCTTGTTCCGACCAGGTTGGTCTAACTGCAAAGGCAAGAGTGCTATACACTACAGCAACTGTGTGGCCCACAGACCAAACAGAAAATAAAAACGTAAAAAGAATGCCTCACATAGCAATGCCATGCAGTGAATGTGCAAGCTGTCTTTTTTTTTCCCCCCTTTGTCCCCTTTGTTCCCCCCTTTGGCATCTGACTCAAAATAAAGGTAATTTTGGTTTGATAACAGTGATTTATTTTATAATGCACATCTTAGAATTTGTTTTATTCTGAAAATTAAATATATGTATATGCCCGGGAAATCGAAAGTTTAGCTTTAATAAATGTAAAAAACTATTTCTTGGATTTGCTTGTTTTATGTTGCCCTTTTTTCAAAAAAAAAAAAAAATTCTCTGCCACAGTAAATTTTGTAACTCTTAAATGAGAGATGTCTCAGCAGCAGCTTCCAAAACATCCTTCTAGAAAAACAGCAGCAGAATGTGTCCAGGAGCACAGATCTGAAAGGTGGTCGAAACAGCTGTGTTATTGCTGATCTCGACAAAAACTGGGTCATTTAGTTGAAGTGGATAGTTGTTTTTTTACAAGCTGCCTCTTTTTAACTGTTGTACTAATAAATCTGGGCAGCACCGCTGTCGGAGGCGAGTCCTAACTTGTGACAGGGCTAATCTCTGCGGACGGAGAGTAGCAAGGCCCAATCAGCGGGAGCAAGAGGCAAAAAATGAGAACGCCAAACAGAGCAGCTGCCTTAGCTCCTGCGACTTTAAAGCTGTTAGAGTTTCAGCTGCTACAAAGGTTTTGAATCACATGGTGCCGCCTGATGTCAAAGAACGTCCGCAGCATGAAAATCTTAACAAATAAAAAAGGGTTGAGTTGTCAAACATAACATTTTATGATTTTCTGCTTGATGCTTGTCAACAGAAATTATATAATATTATTTGTGTGCAGCATCCTTGATCTGTCAGTCAATATGTGTGGGAGCGAGCTATGGGAGCGTTTGTGTGTATATAGCAGCAGAGCAGGGGCGGGTGGGGACAACAGACATTTATCCTGTCAAACCACAGAATGACCGTGTGTTTTGTGCAGAAGAATCGATTCCTCACACTTTTCATAAGTGCTTCTTTGTGTTTTCAGTCATACTCTGGTTGAACAAATCACTTCCTGTGTGCAGCGCTGGAATGTCAGCGGGCAATGAGAGAGTCACACGGAGCTGATAGTGTTAATCAGTAGTGTGTGAAGTCAAAATGGTCAGAATCAAACAGACATTTATTTTACAAAGAGCTTTAAAGGTGCAGTTACCATTTTTATCAACAATTCCACAATAACCTTTCATCATAATGTAAATCGAGTGAACTAAGAGAGAACAACACTTCTGCACCTCTTGTAGGCTCTTTTTACAGCAATCTGGGGCTTCAGTGGAGGATTTAGCCAATCACAGAACAGTTCAGGGAGAAAACAACTGGCTGTTTTGAAGACTGAATGACAGTTACTCCAGTACCTGCAACAACTACCTACACTGCAAAGAAACTGACAAAAAGGATAAAGAATCTAAGAGAGGGTTGAACAATCGACATAATTCTTCATTTATTTTGCCTTCAGTCCAATCTGTTTAACAATATCTGTTACTATATACAGTACAGTAAGTTCTGCTGAATCTTTTGGGGCTCTGAGAATCCCTGATATTAATTCAATTCACTTTTATTTGTATAGTGCCAAATCACAACATACATTATCTCAAGCCACTGTACACAGTAAGGCCAAAACCTTTACAATTTTGCAGAGAGAGAGAGAAAAAAAAGAAACCCAACAGTTCACACAATACTAGGCGGCAGTGGGGAAGAAAGAGACCAGTCTCCCTTCAGTCATTAGTGTCCAGAACTTGGAATATTTCCTCCCATATTATGGTAAATGGTTTGTATTTATATAGGGCTTTTCTAGTCTTGATGACCACTTAAAACTGCTTTACACTACACTTTTGCCACTCACCCATTCACACCCATTCATATGTGCAGTGTATTTTCTATTAATTATCTTTTATACCCATTCACATGCTGCTGGCACAACCATCAGTGGCAAAGTGGCATCACATGTCTTGGCCAAGGACACATCAGTATGTGGATTAGCAGAGCCTACCTTCAGCCCACCACTGAGCTACCTTCACCCACTCAATCACATGCTGTGGTTTATTAATATTTGTTTTGCAGTCCCCCAAAAGCTCTGGGTTGTGGGCCCACATTGGTCCCCACACCCCACTTTGAAAAACCACAGATGAATAGTCACCCTGAAAACACAAGTAGATATCTTGTCAACTGTCGCCTATACACCTTTGCAAGAGAACATTTCCTAAAGGAGAAATGAGAAATGAAAGCAAAGGCAGAAATCCATCACCTGAGAAAGGAGGTCAAGTCCTGAAATAAGCAGTAAAGTATGTTTCTTTGTTGCTCTTTAAGAGCAGTATTTAAAACATCCAAGGACATGAAATTCAAATAAAACAAGCAGGACAAAGGTGGTTCAGCAACACTGACGCCATTATGCAGTGCTGTGTAAAAGTCTCAGGGCACCACCAGCTTTGTTGTTTTTATTAGGGGTGGATTCTAAATCAAGTATAGAACTGCATCTTAATTAAATACTCAGTTGTATGTATAATACAAAATGGAACAACGTATGTATTTCAGTGGAGACCAAGGAAAGCAACAAAAATCTAGCATCAACATCTGTGCGTTTGTGATGAGCTTCGTGTTTTCTCTGTTTTTCCAGATTTGCCATCTCTTTCTAAATTTGTTTTGTGCAACGGGAGCCATTTATCCTCCACCTTCGGTTGCTAACATTTAACACATGTTGCTTAAGTATTTTGTCTTTGTCTGTACTTAAAAAAGCCAACTTTTTTTTTTTTTTTTCCTTGTGTGAGTTTTTAATCCAGATTGCGCTGGTGAGATTATACATTTTCCAGATAGCTCTCACTCCGCCATCTTTGCTAAAGCTTTCCAGGTTTACACACATATTGCATTTATACTGTGCGATGTTAAACCATGTAGTTTACCGGTGACACAGTGGCACATACGTTGGTGTCGAAACTCTTTTTTTCAGGGTTGGTTCTTGTCTAGGGCCCACGGTTGGTGTAGCAAGAGGTCCCAAGTTCACAACCCGGTTGGAACAAGGGGCCTTCTGCAAGGAGTTTGCATGTTCTCCCCGTGGTGGGTGGGTTCTCACCGGGTACTCCGGCTTCCTCCCACAGTCCAAAAACATGCAGACTTGGGGATTAGGTTAATTGGACACTCTAAATTGCCCGTAGGTGTGAATGTGAGAGTGAATGGTTGTCTGCCTCTATGTGGCCCTGTGATGGACTGGTGACCTGCCTAGGGTGTACCCTGCCTCTCGCCCTATGTTAACTGGAGATAGGCACCAGCACACCCCGCGACCCCTAGTGGATAAAGCGGTAGAAAATGGGTGAGAGTGAGTGAGTGAGGGTTCTTGTCTATTGAAAAATAAAACGATGTAATCATATGTCTATAAAATGCTCGTCCTAAACCTGATCCGAAGATGTGGTTGTGTGTAAATTAGAAGTCAGTTCACTAGTATCATTCACTTGTCACCAAATGCATGTTCCCACAACATGCCATGCATTTTACGATCATTTTAACCAAATTAAAACCATTTACCAACTGTAGGGGGAGCCAGAGAGCAAATCCTACATTATGTTACTACTGCAGATAGATTTGGCAAGTTTAGTTTAGTGAGCATTTTTATTTTAGCATTTTAGTTATTTTAATATGAACTCAATATTCAAATAAACAGATGTTTGTGAACATCAGTAAAATTAATTTTGTATGTGTGTGTGTGTGTGTGTGTGTGTGTGTATATACATCCTCATCATCACTCCTCCATCACACCCCCGCTGGGTTTCCACAAGGTCATTGTGGCGCACGATGCAGTTGGACAGGGGGGGAGGACAGTCGTCCTGTCCCAGCCAAAAAGATAATCAAATGTAGCAGAACATAAAGAAAATGACGATTACAAGCAAGAAAAGGCAGAGCTGCACATGTACACCCGTTTACCGGTCAGAGAAGGAGGAACAGACGCGAGACAGAGAGAGACAAGGACGCCGGTGCCAAATCCATCGCCATGGTTTAAACACAGAAAACGGTTATAAGACATGAAACCATCAACGTCTTCACCTCAGTACCCAGAGTGAATCATCATCTGCGCTGGAAGGATGGAAAATGAAGATGCTGATCTCTTTGAAAGCAGCAGACCTCCCAGCGAGAGCCAGAGCCAGAGCAAGAGCCAAGGGCGCATTTACTGCCATGTCTGACTGTAATATTTGTACATATTTCTCCTGTTTCTGGTTAATAATTCACAATTGTGTTCTACCGACGCAGGTTCGGAGCACATAGAGCTATAAACGAGTTTTAAGTCACAAATATATGTCGAGTTGCATCACAAACACACTTATAATTTATAAATATCCTGCATCTCCTGCAAGCAAAGTGGAAAAAACGAGCTCAGCAGAGGATCTGGAAGAACTATGACAATTATGAGGACGGTTACTGTGAATAATTATCTTCTTACCTTTAGGTCCGGGAAGGTTTTCTTCTCTTTTTTTTCTCTGTGCAGGGAGTCACTGAAGAGATGGAGAGACTGAAGAGAGAAGGTCCTGCGCTGTGTGACGTTCAGTGACGTCGCTGCTGCTGCTGCTGCTGCTGCTGCTGCTGCTGCTCTTTACGCACCACAAAGCGCACACTCTTGGTTGGAGAGATGGAGACACATTCTCCTCCTCCTCAGGCAGAAGAGTGATTGTATTGTATTGTATTTATATAGGGCTTTTCTAGTCTTGAGAGGTTTTTATTGTTATTATTTTTATTATTATTATTATTATTATTATTAAGGATTCAAAACACTTGACTTGACAAGGTCACCGTTTCTATATGGGGCGTTCATGAGCAGCAGCCAAGGTGGGAGATCTATGTTTCTCTCAGTGAATCCGTCACTTGCTCCACATCCAACCCAATTGGTTGGTGCAGTGAAGTGTTCAAGACGAGCCTCCCTCTCTGTGCCTGCACGTGCTCGGGCTCGTGCCTGTGATTGGCCTCGTTAGAAGGAGACACAAATCACAAGGACGCCCCTGGTGGAGAAGTGCAATAAAAGCATTTTTTTCATAATTCATCACCACAGTTTGATTGTTGTAATCGTCAATATAACTTTATTATTGTAATAACTGTGGAAAAAAAAGGCTTTACTTTGTAAGTCAGATTTTTAAACACATGGACATCACATTTTGGTTTGATACACACAGACACACGCGAAGCCCTGTTTCCATACTTTTAGTTAGTAAACATGAGCAAATTATGGACAAGGAGAAACTAAATGTTATTAAAAATATTTGCAGATTCATATTTTTGGGGAACATTTGAAAGTGAAAAAGAGAATTAAGATAGAGACAATTTTAAAGTCACTTACATTAAAAATAAAAATATTTTCCCCCAATTCATCATGATCATGTTATTGTTCATGCTTGTTATCACAGTGCGTGATAAAATCATTTCATTGCTATACCAGTGTTACCTTTGTCTATGACATTACTAAAATACATGAACTATATCTGCAAAATTACTATATGAAATTATTATATTACCCATGTGTGTAACAAATGTCCTCTTGCCATATAAGGCATTTCTGGTTACTACCAGATAACACAGTGGTGTGGGTGGTCCCCAAACAAATCAGTGTTAGTTTCTCAAACCTTTTAAAGCTGAGATTTATGCATATCCATTTTTTCTTTGATAGTTTTTTTGCTTTATTAATGCATAAAATTAAGTTTTGACTTGTTCACCAATTCAAAATGACATCAGGTGTTACAAATATAGCTGTAAATAAGTCGCTACATTATGCCCTTTACATTATGTCATGATTTATAGTGTGATTTGGGTCCCGGTTGTTCATAGGTCATAGGTCATAGGTTGCCATCTTTAAAAAGTGGTTCTCATATAGAAACGTTGGGAAACACAAGTACAACATATGCGACCAGTTATGTGACTTATTCTTGAGGCCCATGATGCCTTGTGTGAATTATAGGTGCAATTTCCAGCACTGAAACAGATTCAGCAGACGGGATGTTGTGATCATACCGCTGCGTTGTTCTGAAGAAAACAGCTCCACACAGCTGCACAACACACTTTATTATTGATTCCTCATCATTTTAAAAGGTACAGTTCACTTCTGAAAAAAAAAAAACCCGCAAGAAAAAACTGCATTTTAAAAAAAAGGACTTGATGAGTCCAAGTCCAATTTTCAGTGTTGTTTTTAGGTCTGTTTTGTTTTCCACCTGCTTCTTCTTCATCTTTCAGCTTCTCCCTATAGGGGTCACCACAGCGGATCATCTGACTCCATTTTGTCCTCTCACTTGTGTCCTGTTCTGATACACCAACTGTCCTCATGTCCTTCTTCACAACATCCATGAAACTACTGACGTTGATGTGCAGATTGTCTGCCAGTATTTTCAGACCAGCTAATAGCCTCTGTCTCTTTTATCCATTTAGAGACTCAGTGCTCAGTTGGTTTATCAGAGCTTTTTTTCTGTTAACTGCCACAACTGAACTCTTGCCTTTGCAGCAAGAGGTCCCGGGTTCACAACCCGGTTGGAACAAGGGCCCTTCTACAAGGAGGTTGCATGTTCTCCCCGTGGTGCGTGGGTTCTCAGCGGGTACTCCAGCTTCCTCCCACAGTCCAAAAACATGCAGATTTGGGGATTAGGCCAACTGGACACTCTAAATTTGATTATGAGAGTGAATGGTTGTCCGTCTCTATGTGGCCCTGTGATGGACTGGTGACCTGTCCAGGGTGTGACCCCGCCTCTCGCCCCATGTCAGCTGGAGTTAGGCACCAGCGCCCCCCGCGACCCTCAGTGGATAAAGCGGTAGAAAATGAGAGAGTGAGTGAGCCACAACTGAAGCAGTAAATCCATCCCAAATACAGCCAACTGCTTCTGCTCTTTCCCTATATTCTGTTTTTGTTCTTTGATCCCAGGCACCCATAGCATGCACACACATAAAAAGCTAAGACCATAAGACTGAAGAGTTGCAGTCTTACACGCTCCTCTGTGCTTCTTTTCGAGCAGTCACCTCCTCAAAAGCCCATAGAGACTGTGTTTGTCCCCCGGCCGACAAAAATAAATCAACAAAAATAAATAAATCAGCATTTAACAGAAGAGGAGTTAGTCAGTCCAATATAATACTAATCAACACCAATAATAAAACAGAATCATACAATAGCACACTTAAATGTGGACTATTAAATATAAGATCACTCTCCTCAAAATCAGTTTTAATTAATGATCTAATCATTGATAAACATATTGATTTAATATGCTTAACTGAGACTTGGTTACATGAAGAAGAATATGTTAGTTTAAATGAGTCAACACCACCCACACATACTAACACTCGTGTCCCCAGAAGCTCAGGCCGAGGAGGAGGAGTCGCAGCCATTTTTAATACTAGTCTATTAATTAACCCCAAGCCCAAACCGCAATACCTATCTTTTGAAAGTCTTATCCTCAGTCTATCAAATCCTAGTTTAAAATCACAGAAACCGGTTCTGATAGTCACTGTTTATCGTCCACCTGCACCTTATACAGAGTTTCTGTCAGAGTTTTCCGAATTCTTAACAGAGTTAGTGCTAAGGACAGATAAAATCATAATTGTGGGGGATTTCAACATCCATGTAGATGTTGAAAATGATAAATCTTAATTCTGCATTTAATTCACTTTTAGAGTCAATTGGTTTCACCCAGCATGTGAATAAACCCACTCACTGCCTTAATCACACCCTTGATCTTGTGCTCACTTATGGCATAGATATAGAAAACTTAAACGTTTCTCCCCAAAACCCCCTCCTAACTGACCATTATTTAATCACATTTAATTGCACAATAACTAACTACAAAAAAATACCACTACAGTCGGTGCCTGTCTGACAATAACATTAATACTTTCAAAGCGACAGTGCAGCCGTTATTTAACTCTGTAGCATGTCTAAGTCCACCTGAAGTTAACAGTTATGATTTTACAACCACTTTCATTGATAATCTTGTTGATAATGCAGCAGCTTCACTGC
>JAFBJR010000425.1:19981349-20152150 GCA_016785285.1 Brachirus orientalis | reverse complement strand
CACCTCTCCTCTGTCCCCCATTTTCCTCTCACCCCAACCGGTCGAGGCAGATGACCGCACATCTTTGAGTCTGGTTCTGTCAGAGATTTCTTCCTGTTAAAAGGGAGTTTTTTCTCTCCACTGCCCCCTAGTGTTTGCTCATTGTGTGAACTGTTGGGTTTCTTTTCTCTCTGTAGTATTGTAAAGGTTTTGGCCTTATTATGTACAGTGCCTTGAGATAATGTATGTTGTGATTTGGCGCTATACAAATAAATTGAATTGAATTGAAGACTAAAATGAACAAAAACGCCTCAGTAGTAATGCTGAATATTATTCCCACCTCAGGCAGGCAGGCAGGAAGAACGCTATTTAGTTTTTTTATTATTGTTTTTTTATATTTGACCAACTTGTACTCATGTGCAGTCACTTTCTGTGTTTTCTGGGCTGACTGTACGTCTGAAGGTCTTCTTAGAATCAGTCACATAGCTACATCACATGCCTTAATATCTAGGTAAAACAAAAGAACAAAGGCAACATAGAAACAGTAGTAACAGGGATGGGCAGTATTTCTGTACATGTAAAATACAAAACATATTTTTTTAATTTGTATTTAATTAAGATGATGATAAAAATCCCTTCATATTAAAGAAAATAATTGACAGTGCAGACAGATGTGAAGCATTTACAGCCTAGCGAGGTGAAGGTTTATTTACAAGTTAAATGATAAACAGCAGTGGAGCAAGGGTTCCTTTCTGCAAACAGATTCTTGCTGTTTTGGACTCTGGTTCTGGATACTCTGGTTCTGGATACTCTGGTTTGAGCCTGTGTTTCCTTGGCTCCTAAATCATTATGAAACATGAACGCCATCCAGAAGTCTTGGATGACAGCTTACTTTATCTGCAACTGGTCAGGCAATAGTTTGAACAGTCATTAGTTGGAGCCAAACGCATCAGTGCCACATCTGGATGTGTTCTGTCCTTAAGTTATGTCCAAACTTGTTGGTTTCCTGACCTTTGATCACCCGACTGCCTTCTTAAACTCAGGCCTGCCACATCCACACTGCCAGATTATAGCCACTGTTCAGTCAGTTGTGTGCATTTAAGCCTCTGCTTTTTGACACTTTTGCATTTCCTACTTCTAATTCTGATCTCTTTCATCCAGACTTGCCGACTCTGCTCTCTGGACCCCGTCTCACCTGCCCTGCCCTTTTTAGATCCCCTGCCATTTCAGGTATTTTTAGCACTTTGAAAACACAAAAATGCAGTATTTTTTTTTTTTTTTTTTGATATGTGGTGTGGCTGCCGTACTGTGTAGTTTACTTTGAAACATTAATTATCAGTTGGGTATTTGGTATTTTATTTTAAAGTACATTTTGCATGTATTAACACAATGCAATATAACATACTGTATTTCCATTACATCTGAAAACCACGTGGTAACATATTTGGCCACTGCGTCTTCAGTGTTTCAGGTCAGATCTCCACTGACTCTGCAGCTGTGGTCTGATTATCAGCAGGTGCAGATCAGATCAGATGTGTCCTGTTGTCTCATTTGAGGTTTTCAGCTGCTTTTGTCTCTTGGACTCATCTATTGATCAGCTGCTATCTGGAGACAGCAGCTCCTCCGCCCTCTGTTCTTCTCAGGCTGATGGTGAGCAGCAGTGAACCATTGTATTAAGAGACAATGTGGCAGCAGAGTTTTCATTCCTTTTACCATTTTCCCAAAACACAGAAGCAACATTATTTTATGTATCTGTCCATTTGATTTGCTTCTGCTGATTTATTGGTTTTAACTGGAATATGGACATCTCTGCAAAGCTGCAGGAATTAAACTATATTAATTAATTCCACTGTGATAAATTGCAGTGATCCAAAACATATCTTCATCAGGAGAAAAACCCTTTCTGCTAAACTTTTTTCTTCTAAACTTGTACAGAAATAACAAATTGAAGAGATGGGTTGGTTTCAAAAAATGTTTTCACTTGATTTTGCCACAGAATGCTCTTTGACTCAGTTCATCTTTTTTTGTCATTTTTGTAAAAATAAGCAAATAATAATATTAATAGCAACTGATTTTGAATTAATGGTTGCGGGCCAGTTTTGGCCCACGAACCGCCAGTTGCTGACCACTGATCTAGAGGTTCAGTGTGTTGATCACTTGCTCACCACGGCTGTTAAAAGGTCAGCTCAAGCCAGTGTGGACAGTCTTCTCCATCCTTTCTCTTCAGTTTCTGCACAATAACTGCTGCTCATGTGTTGTTTGTTTTCCCACCATTGCAAGTCTAGAGACCGCTGGGGTGGAAAATCCCAGGAGGTGAGTCGTTTCAGAAACCAACAACTGCTTCAATAATATCACATTTCTTTTCTTTTCTCAGTCTGAACCTAACTGAAGCCGCTGAATTTACAAGTATCTGATGAAGTTAATTTCATATTCTCTGAGTTACTCGTACCTGTTCGTGCAGAAGCGGTGTGGCTGACTGAAGCAGCAAAGGAGATGCGACTGTGAGTGGAGGACACGGCTGGTGCCGTGGTCAGCGTTGTTGCCATTGCAGCAAAAAAGATTCGGGTTCGTGACCCAGTCGAAACAAGAGCCTTTCTGCATGGAGTTTGCATGTTGTCCCCGTGTGTGTGGGTTTTCCCCAGGTTCTTCAGTTTCCTCAGACAGTCCAAAACCATGTCCAGGGTGTGTCCTTGATGGCTTTTACACACAGACTGTGCATGTGTAATAGTTTTGATCAGTTCCGATGGCTGATGAATGCATCTTTTTGCATAATGAATGGTGTGAACTGACTTTATAATGTATGAGAAGGGTGTGGGAAGATTTGAGTGTGACAAGATGATGTGGTGCAGCTTATATCATCTGCCCTGTGTGTGGTGCATTATTCTGTAGGAGGGATTATTTTGCCCATGTATTAGTTTCTTGATTATTACTGGGATTGCTGTGCAAGCAGCAAAATCCCAGTAATGTTCTTCTTTGAATTCTTTAAACTACCACTTATTATATCCGCCAATATCATCTCATTTAATAATCGTGTTCAGCTCAATTAGGAATCAATCAGATGTATTTCAAATTATTCAACTTTTTTCCGCCAAATTTTTCCCAAAGGAAAAGAATTGAGAAATTTTTCAAACTTCTTTTTCAGCATCTTTCAACTCCTTATAACTCAGGCATACTTTCAGCTAGAGATTTCATGTTCAAAAAGAACAGTCCCTTCAATGCCACGTTATCCTCTATAATATTATTATAGTGTTTTGTATATTTTATTCTTTTTTTGTCAAATTTATATTCCTTTTTGTCTTTAGCTTAAGCGTGAAAAGTTCTACACTCATAATGATTGCTTCTTTTTATAATGGTGTCAATACAATACAATATTATAATTCAACTGGATTTAAACATACAGACCAGCAACAAGGCTTAAGAAATAAAGGTTGCCAACTTGTACACATTAAACTGAACACTGATTCTTTTCTGTCATCACCAGTGCACCAGAATATTTCAGGGATTTGAGAACACTTGTCTTTGATTAAAGGTCTTCTTAAGTCATCACAGTGAGGACAATACAGAAGAAAGTGTGAATTATTCTCACTTTCAATTAAACCGCACAATTCGCATTATTCTCATATTATTTTTGTTGTTACTTGCTGAGTCAGCTATTTGTGTTTATGGGTTTATATGTTAACTTCAATGCTCTCATCATTAAATAAAGGGGAAAAAAATAATATCACCCAGCACCCCCGCAACCCTCAGTGGAAGATAAAGTGGTAGAAAATGAGTGAGTGAGAGGGAATGTTCCATGGGTTTGGAGTTTTCTTAGGTTGTCTCTGCCACCTGGTGGTCAATTCAAGTAGTGCTAACTATACAATTATACATTGTATAATGGCACATCAGTGGGTCACACACCAGTCTTTGGGCATCACTGTTATAATGGAGAGGACAGGTCAAATGGGAAGCGATCACAACCATTCACCTCTAAACTCTGACCAAGTGATTTCCATAGTAACATACCACCAATGGTACATGATTTCTCTCTAGTGGTAATTGTGGGAATAACAAAAATAGTTCCTATAAATACCTGGAATGTGAGTGGAGTGAACTGTGAGGATGTGGAGATGTTGTGAGCATCACCATATCACTCACTCATGTCATGCTCTAATTTCACTCAAAGCGGCACCTGAAAGTGAGGAAGAGGAGGATGAACAAGAGCAGAGATCAAGGACAGAGCAGAGAGAAAGTGGCTGGCAGTGGACTGTACCACTCTTGGGTACAGGGATTGTGCTGACGCTCTCCATGTAAGCAGAGCAAAAGCTAAAAACTCCGTAATAAAAGACATAAGATTAAATTTGGATTTTTCCTAAAACAAATGCATGTTCAATTGTTCATTTCCTCAACTGTGGTTTAATGTAATATGGTTTTGGTTTAGACCTGAGTTCACGAGTAATAAGTTGCCAGGACACTAGGGGGAGACACTCTAGATTAAATAATGAGTTGTAATGTAGTGAAGAAGATGTTCAGCGAAGGATCTAAAAAAATGGATGCCAAGTCGTTACGCGTATTTTCTTTGAATAACACAACATCAACAACGTTGGTTATATTTTATTGTCTGACGCCTGTAACACACAGTCTGACCAACCGGCGCTTTTACTTTGGTACTTCCGCTAACCGACAGCGTCAATTAGCATATTAGCTCAACGATAATTAGCATATTAGCTAAAAGATTACTCTCACTACAACAATTTGGCTTAACAATTATCCGGCACCACGAGTTAGCATATTACATAAACAACGAAACCGTAAATTAACATATTACATAAACATTGAGGACTGAAATGAACATATTAGCTGAACAGTAACCGACAGTGACAGCTACCGAACTCCATAAACATACATTTATCCACAGCCTTTGTATGAGATGTTCTGATTTATACTGCATCAATAAACTTTTGCGAAATAATGGCAGCTTAAATTACCTTATCTAATAATAGTTACAAAGTTTCACTAAGCAAAGATTGAACGGCTATTTGTGTGATATGGTTGGTTATATTTTATTATCAACAGTTAGATTTAACATTTAATTTTCGATTTGAATCCAGCCTAAGCATTTATTCATGTTGATATAATCAATATATAATCTCTGATTTTTAATCACGCTGAACGCTTTACCCTACTAGATTTTACTTTAATAAATCACTCCAATTTTAATTGGGAGTTAAGTCATTTTTTGTCTTTGAGGGGTAAACAGTAAATGCATGACTCACTTTGTGGTTCTTATAGGTTATTCTAGCCTAATAGCAAATCCTCTGGTCCTAACAAGCACATTTTAATAAAAAAATGTCACTGATTATCAGCAAGTGAAAATGGTACACATCTTGTCATCATATTTGTAATGTTTAAAAAAAATAAAATAAAATAAAAACACCGTCCATCCATTCCTTGCACAACCAGAGCAGTAGGAGGAGGAGAAGAACAAGGAGGAAGAGGAGGAGAGCCATTAGGTGAAACAATAAAAGCATGCTCGTTTCTGGGATTTGGGATGGATCTTATTTTGACAGTTCTGGTTGATGATATTTGATTATAAAAACACGACTGGATAAGTGTTGTGAATGTGGCTCTAAACTAAGGTTACTGTCCAATACACTTATAAAGTCAACTTTCAGCAGGTTTGGGATGTTGGGACAGATGACCAGCAGATGGCAGCATTTACACAATTTTCTGGGGCCCAATCACGAGGATTTCTGTTTTGTTAGAGTTCAGCTGAAGAAAACTCAGTACTTCCAATGGGCATTCTTTTACTGCAGCACAGTATGGATTTTCTTCCCAGTGTTAAATATACATGCCACTGATTCGATTATTCACTACTTTTACACGTCTACCTATTGTGTTAACTATCTGTTTATTCATTTGTTTTCAACTGGGCAGTACAAGGGAACCACAGAGACGGCTGTTTGAGTGTTATATACCATTATGACCCCATTCGTGTCTGATATTTTATCTGTCCTGAGAGATCTGACCACAATGTTCTCACGTTTTTGGCTGATTGTTTCACCAGGAGGTGAATATCAGCAACTGGACTTTCAGTAGAATAGTTAAAGACACTCTCATCCAAGAGGCTTCTTCACTTCTGACTAACTGGAGGAATAATCCATGTATTCAGCCCCTGAAGGCTGGAAACCTGTCCTTATTTTAAAAAAAAAAATCACGTCATTTACCCCCTGACCCAGTTTCTGATTGTTGTGGCCATTTATCAACCTGGGAATAAGGAATTCACCCATAATGATTTGGGCCACTTAATATTGTTTTCAAGACCTCATCCTCAGCCTTTCAGATCACCTCATCCAAATCTGCAAGGGGTTGATGAATAAGATCAGGGTCAATGTCCAAGCTTAAATAGAGTTAAAAGAAACAATAAAAATGCAATAAGGTAATAAAAGCACAGATTAAACGCTTTGTCACCAGTGTACTACATACCAGCACCAAAAAAAAATTACATTTTGATCCACAGGATCCAGAGGACTTTCTGGAGCTATATGTGTATATTACCATCTTACATAAACATGACAAAAAGCATAAAAAAGTTCAGGTGTGACTGAGATATACACATCTAAACTCATTCAATGGGACTCAACCATGTTACATTTAACACATTTAAATCCATAATCTGAATCAGATTATCAAATGAGAGTTAGTCTGATGATAGAGTGTCTAATCCTACACACACACACACACACACACTCAATGTGCACCTAAAAGGGTACAAATGCTTGTCACTGGGGGCAAACCCTTTTAAAGGACAATTTTGCAACTGTTAGTGAAAGTCCATTCTTGTACCTTGTCAAACTGCCACTTTAATAAGGTAACAAGGAACAATAATTTTGACTGTTTACTTGCACATAGAAAAATCAAATGAATGGGATAAAATACAAACATATACATACAATGTGCAGTTTTCTAAGGAACAGTTTCTCTTTTACGTTTTTAAAGAAATAGCTGTAAATGTATCCTTAGGCGGACAAACTACAAATTCATTTTGTGCCTTCTCTGACAGTCAACAGGTGCAGTTCTGGCATCTCCAAGCACAATATTGTACACAATAGTCCAAATGTGTGCCTACAGGTACAGAAATGTTCCTCTACACATACCCAACTTCATTCAAATCACAGGAGTTTTGACAGAGATGTGATTTTGCTTGCAGTCACTTGCCCATTATAAGAGACGGAGTCTTCTTTAAATGACATTTTTCTGATAATTTTGATAATGATCAGTGGTTAAATTCTTAGCAAAAATGCAATGGTTACATATTTGGGTGGTCACCTACGCATCACAAAACCTTTAGATTGCTCTGTCAGAAACTGTAGACAGGAAGTTACTACCAGGATGACAAATAACACAGATGAAAACGTCACATTCTTGGCAGAGGAGCACAACACAGTTGGTATGACACATAAAAGAGAAGAAAATGACTTGAACCCGTTTAAAAAAAAAAAACAAAAATAGATCAATAAAATACAAACTAGAGTAGCATTAGTCTCAAACCAAGCTCTTATGTGGTGTGTCAGATTATTCCGGAGTTTAACATGGAACATGGAATGACTGGAGACTCATCTGGACCTTATTCTTGTTCAGCAGTAAACAAACACTGTGAAATAACACAACCAATCGCACATTTCCACTCCACAGAGCAGCGGTGGCACATGAAACTGCTCCACTGCGCCCCCCTGCGGCCACAGTCTGCTACTGCAGCAACAGCAGGAGGAGGAGGAGGAGGAGGAGGAGGAGAGAAACAAACAGCGACACGAAATGAAACCCATCGCTCTGCTTCCTGCACATGATGATGATGATGATGATGATGAAGAAGAAGATCCGGTGAATTAGCAGATGTAAAAGGCGGGAGTGGGCGGAGCTCACTTCTTTCCTTTGTGCGTGTGGCGCTGTGGTTGTTTGTGTGGTTGTTTGTTGGTTTGTGCTGGAAGATGAAGCGGCAGGTCGCTGGATTGAGGACGTTCACGAGGATGTGAGGATGCGACGAGGCAGCATGGACCTGCTGTGGAGGATCCTCGCTGCTCTCAGCTTCGACTGCTTCAAAGATTCATCGTCGACCAGGTGAGTCACGAGGGCTTTCAACCGGATTAACCAACCTAAGCAAACAAACACCACACTTTGCCTTTTAATCTGATTAATTATTCCCGTCCCGTTTTCTTGTACACGTCTCTCTGCGTGGATTATAATCCTCATGTTGTTGTTGTTGTTGTTTTTCTTCTTGTGATATTCAGATTCATTTACATATTTGCTTTAAAAGCCCAGGTCGCTTCACTTCACAGTTGTTATGACAACAGGCTAATCCTGCTGGTTCTCAGTGAGATCAGCTGATGTTGCACAGTCTAATCCATCCAACATGTTTAGGTATAATCTGTCTGTTTCCCACTGGAATCCAGCGACGGTATATGATGTTGAATGCTGCAGCTGTTGATGAGAGTCACAGCTCATCACCATCACCAGAGCAACAGGCTGAGGCCTCGGATTAAAGGGACACTTCAGGGTTTTATCTGGGATTATAATTGATTAAAAATAGGAATAGTAATAAAAATTTTTCGATTATATATAATCAAAATGACGCTGCATTTACACTGATCTTGGTAAAAGTGACCCACTTCTGATCCCCCCCCCCCCCCATGTGTCACAAATCGGATCTGACCCATGACAGCGAAAAAACAGGAAAAACGTGGATTCAGAAATCATCAGGTCAGATTCAGGCCTCATTCATATGTGAAAATAAATCGCGTCAGAATGAATTTCGGTCTACCATCTAAACCAACAGAGCAGATAATTCCTCTGACTTGTGTGTCCTTAGAAATGGGACGGTAGTGAATGGCACTTTGTACGGTCACCAGTGGGCTCGTGCTGAGGTTTTATGTCTCTCAAGCCTCTCAGGTGCGGATTGTAAATAATATAGTAACACCACTTTCACTTTAGTTTGGCCTACTAAGCGTTAATCAGCTCAGTAGCCATACCCACCCTGTGGTTTGTGGTTCACCCGTGTAAACGCAGAATCAGATATAGGCTGCATATCAGAATTGGGCATCAAACCCTGCAGTGTAAATGGAGCCTGAGCGAGAAACACTACAATTTCGAGCTGCAACTAACAATTATTTCCATGATCGATTAATCTGTCAATAATTTTCTCGATTAATCAATTTGTTCTTTGGTCCATTAAAAAGTTCTGAAATCTCTGAAGGATGATGTTCCGTTGGTTTCTTTGTTATAGGGAGCAAAGAAACCCTGAAATATTCACATTCATGAAGCAGAAAAATCGGAGAACTCCAATCGATTATCATAAAAGTTGGCGATTAATTTACCAATTGATTAATAACTGATTTGTCGTTGTAGCCGTCCTGCAATTATTTGGTTAAAAAAAAAAAAAAAAGATGAAAAAAGTGTGGTAAAGCAGCATCATAGGGTTTACGATGAAATTCTTTTATTTGTTGACACCATATTATTTATTTTATTTTAATTTTTATTTAACTTTTATGTTTCCTACCAAGATACCCTGAAAAATAATCAGTACCATTTTGGATACGTCAGTGGTGGAGGAAGTGTTCAAAGTTAACCATGGGGGGGGTTGAAAGATCAACAGGTGCATTGACTCTGCAGTGCATGAGGGTTTTCATCAGCCGTGCTTTTTCTTCGTCTGCTTTTCTACTTTTCCCGAACAACACTTGAGCACACACACGTTTCCAGCTGTTAGCAGAAGAGTTTCTAGTCATTTTACTTTAGAAAACTTGGGACAGCGCTCGATATCATCAGTGTTTGTCAGATTATCCAAATTCATGGTCCTCAAACTGTGGTACGCCATCTTCCTCTGGTGGCACTTGGAGGAAAATCAGAAATACTGTTGTCCTGTATGAACGAGGATTTGTGGCCAGAGTTGAGAGTTGAGATGAGTGTGTAGACACTATACTAGTGTCTGAAGTATATGTGAGGAAGAGGAGGAGGATGAGAGAGCAGATGATCTTATTGGGAATCAGATCATAATTGCATCCTGACAAAAGTCTGACTTTGCTCGGCCTTTTCACACCACTGTATTTTAACGTATTTCTAGAGCTCGGGCTCTTCTGTGACGTCACATCTCATGCATGGGTGAAGCAGGGCTGATTAAAAAATAAAAATAAATAAATCAGTAATAAAAACACCACAGGGCAGAACAACCACTTGCATTAAGACTGGCGTTATACCCACTACTTTTTTTTGTGTGAAAGGGGCTTAACTCTGCAGCCCCCCCCCCTTCAAAAAGCCTGAACTGTGCCTTTAATGTCTTTAAACTCCACCCTAGCCGTGCGATCGTTCCAGCTCCTGTTTTACCAGTTGAAATCACAGGAGCAAACCTGTTTGTAGTTTGATGTGACGAGTCCGACTATTGTCTCGATCTGTCCTGCCTTGAAAGTCCAGGCACTCGTATTTAAATTGTAGTTTTGTTGTAGCAGCGGTTCGCAGCCAAATGTCATCATTCAAGACAAAATAAAATCCTCACATTTAAGACGCTTAAATCACATATTATACTTTTACCTCAAGACGGACTTAATTGCCAATTTTCTGTTAACCAACTATTTGTGACAGGTCAGCATCGTGATTTAAAGTCACATTGTAAATAGCGCTAAAACAATTGTTTTTCATAAAGTGTTGGTTATTCAAGTTATGTTAATTGACTAAAACCTCCAAACGTTGGATAATGTCTTTGCTCTTAAAAAGTCTAATTTGCTTTTGGTTGCACAAAATCAAAGTTGACGACATTACAATATTTAAAAAAAAGGAGGACTTATTTTTATTTCATTGACTGTAAACTGAAGTGTCTTTCACAGACACAGCTTAGAATTTAGAATTGGGTTAAACAATAAATCAAACAGAGTAAAATACAGATTTGATTGAGATTGGTGACTGACGTTTTCTTCAGATGAACGCACAGGAGCATTTTCGATAACACATTCTCATATGGGTCAGTTAGTTTGACGTTTTGTTTTGTAAACGTGTCTGTAGGATGAATATGAGTCAGTTGAATCGGCAAACAAATCATTTCCAAGAGATGGATTTAAACATCATTTGAAGCCTGTTATTTCAACCATATTTACATTCATCACTAAAAGGATGGAAAAAAAATTCAGCAAATATGGGTGGGGACCACAAAGAAAATCTCCGTGACCCATCTGTGGGCCGGGAGCCAGGGTTTGGGAACCACTGGTTTCAGTAGGGTTTGATGTTTAGTGATTTCCACAGAGACACAGTTTACTGCAGGACTCTCTTTTTACTGCCTCTGGTAACTTTCATAGCACCTCTGTTTACACTTGCACTTAAAAAGAACTACATTTATTGCGTACTTTCCTTTGACGTATTTGACGATACATTGCTTGATTAGAAAGTAATGAATGAGCTATTTCAGATAACAAAATGAAAATCAAGTCTGCTCCTTGTGTCTGAAGAATCATAAAATAAAAATAAATTTAAAAAAAGTAAAGGTTATACAGCTCATGCAGTATATTATGATACATTTAATAGATGAATTTAGAAACTTTTCGCATTTGAAAATGAATTTCGATCGTGTCAAATCAGATTCTCGACTGCGTGATACTAATTGTATACAGATTTTTTTGTTTGAGGAGCATTTTCGATAACACATTCTCATATGGGTCAGTTAGTTTGACGTTTTGTTTTGTAAACGTGTCTGTAGGATGAATATGAGTCAGTTGAATCGGCAAACAAATCATTTCCAAGAGATGGATTTAAACATCATTTGAAGCCTGTTATTTCAACCATATTTACATTCATCACTAAAAGGATGGAAAAAAAATTCTCGACTGCGTGATACTAATTATATACAGATTTTTTTGTTTGATTTCATTCCTTCTGCTTTATTATTATCAATATGACTGTTTTATTTAGTCAAAAATAAGTTATTGAGTCAAAACTAATTGATAAAGTTAACTAGACTTTTTCCTGACTGTCCGGTCGTTCGGCTGACTCTGTCCTCCATGGTCTCAGGTCTCCCACCAAGCTGAGCTCCAGTCAGGCCGGCAGCCTGGACAGCAGCTCACTGACGGGCTCCCTGTCTCTGGGTCCTGACCTGCCACACTGCCAGTGCTGCATCTCGTACGAGGCCCGTCTGAAGCGTCTCTCCTGCGGCCACCTCTACTGCAGCCCCTGTTGCGACCAAATTGTCAACCTGGCCTTTGAGGACATTGAGGGCTTGTCCGACTATCCCTGCCCCATGTGCAAGTCCATCCGCCAGCTGGTGGGCCTGGGGCCCTCCTCCTCCTCCGGGTTCCTCTGTGGGCCCCACAGTGTCCAGCAGCAGCAGCAGCAGCAGTGGACGGGGAAGGAGTTTGGGAGTCGCTGGGGGTGAAATGAAAGCTCCGGCATGGGAGGGATGGATTTTGGCTTGACTTCTGTTCTCGGACGTCAGGTTTTAGATCATCTGTGGTCTCGGAACTGGTTAATGTGTTATGCACTTCCACTGCCATTACAACTACCTAGTGACTTCAGACTACAACAAATGTTCATCTTAAAGTGATAATTTGGGTTCTTTGAAGTGTGGTTCTTAGAAGGTAGTGACAAAAAACATGTCTACCAGCAGGGACACAAGGGAAAAGTGATTTTACCCAGCAACATCTGCCATGTCCTGAGAACATTATAATCAATCTTCTCACCATTAAACAGCATTTATTGATTGCAAACCTTAAGTTTATAAACGACTTTTTCTCCCACACCAAAGTCCAGAGAGAAAACCAGCAGTTTTAGGTGAGAAGGACTCAGGAGTTGCTGGACTACTGCTGCCCGATTTAAGTTTGTGTGACTTGGGCAAATCCAAATGAAGCATTTCACCAAGCAAGTCACAAACTAACACATTTGTACTTTGGGTAGAGGCAGCAGTGGATCAACAGCTCCTGTGTGCTGCGATGTAAAAACACTTGGGTGCAGGGAGTGAGTGATTTATCAAATGACGCACACTTAAATTTTCCAGTCATAAAAAAGTTGTTTAAAAGAGAGAGCGCGAGAGAGTCTGAAAATGTTGTAGACTTAAGCAGATATAGAATATCATCATTTGATATAGTCTATATTCATTTGGAGGACATTTGTTTCTCCCTTGTGTCCCTGCTGCCTCAAGAAGGCAAGTGTCTGTCACGACGTGATTCAACCATATCTTCAAACAGTCTCTTTAACTCTATTCAGTGTTGCTGTGTTGTCTGAGATGCATGACACTAATGTCTATAGGTCTAAGTGCCAAAATGCATAGACTGTTGGAAACCTGCAAATGTGAAACGACGGCTTATTCATATTTTAAAAATCATGCAGGTTTTCTACCAACGTGCAGAGCTTCAATCAGCTGACTCTGCTACACGTGAAGTGAACTGTGCAGTTTTGGTTTTTTACTTTTTATTTAAATTTGTACATTTCTTGCTGACGTATTTAAGCATTTTTGCACATGTACTTTTTATTCTGACTGTACATATCACGCAAGCAGGTTTGGGATATTACATTTCACTGCTGTTGTTGTTCCAGTGCCATGCTTCCTTTTAAGTGTTGCAGATCATACTGTACATATTTATTTTGTTTAAAAAAAGAAAATAAAGTTTGTGACTCGTGTACGAGAACAGGTTGGGGCAGCATGTTGAAATTACAAGCATAACTAGGGGTTTATGAACTGACAACACTTGATTTATTTATCAGGATAAAAACATGCTGATACAAAAAGAAATATGTACATCTGGCAAAAAAAAAAAAAATTAAGTGATGTTCGTACCAAAAATGGGAACTTATACGTGGATACAGAGCAGCAGGAACTATGATGATGATGATCGCACCTGGAAATCACTGATATGAAGCTAATTTTAATATTGATAAATATTTACAACCATTTCATAATCAATAATGCCAACAAGTGACGTACCTTCACACATTTTGTAAAAAAGAAAAAGAAAAAAAAAGGCCAAACAACATGATTGCATTCATCCGTGGAAATGACACAGACTTCACATCCACATCATGTGAACGACAGACAGACGACCTGTTTGGATTTAAAGGTGCAGGACAAGACTTTTCTGCCTGTGAACGAGTCACAGTCAAATCCTTGCCATAAATGCAGGCAGCATACTAATGCACCAGCAGACGAAACACAAAATAAGAGGAGGAAATTAGTTTCCCTTTGTTTCCAACACTGGTACCTTTACAAGGTACGGCAATCTTAAAAAAAAAAAAAAAAGGCAGAATAATCAGACGAAATCAGACGCACTTGTATCTGCATGATGTCAAAAATACTTTTCAACACAACAGCTAAAGCCTGAAATGATGTGAACCTGCAGTAACGTTCAGTGACTGTAGCCTCGGAGGACAACGGAGCACTGATGTGAATATAGGCCTGTGGCTGCGTGTCGGTGCACTGATATGAGAACCAAACCGAAATAGCTCTCATGCCCCAAATTCCACCAGAGACATCACACGGTGGCTGGGGTTCAAAGAAAAAAAAAATGCTCCATGAGCTGAGCGTAGAAATGATCTTGTATTTTCTTCTGCATGACAGGCTGAAGGTGAAGAAGGAAAAAAAAAACACTTTGTAGCCTGATGGTCACACAAAGGTTAAAGGTTAGTTCACACAATCAGCTGATGACATCAGGATGTCTTTTTTAAAGGGTCATGTGACTTAAAGCAGTTTTCAAGGCGACATGTGCTTATTATAAGATTATTATTGTTCAGCATCTTCAGCCCTTTTTTTTTTTTTTTTGCTTAGTTGCATTTTAGATACATTTGATTAAAGGAATACTGAGTAGCAGGATTTGTTTTTTTTTCAAACACATTAAACTGCAGTCAATTTTTTTTTTTTAAATACAGTACAGAGGATACGAAGCAGAGTAAAACCTCCAAAGACCTTTGCACATCAGACACGTTTTTTTGGTTCGCATGTTAATGATATTTTTTAAAAACTGTCAACGCTGCTTGTGATATATTACAAATATATACTAGAAATCTACAAAGATCTGAAAGTGTGTTGTTGAATGTGCTGCATGTGTAACAAAATGTGAGCATTATTGAGCCATGTTTCCACCGAGGGGTTTGGTACAGTACGGCATTGCATTTCCATTCGGAATAGCACCAACTGGTGCTGGTTATACTGGTACGGCGTCTGCAGTCTTTTCCTCATACAAAGCTTGATGTGTTGTTAAGAAAAACAGCCAAACATTGAGCAGGTAAAAAAAGAGCTGTCTTGTCTTCTCCGTTGCTACTTTTGCTAGGAACTGCATGTGTCATGCAGGAAAAATGGGTGAGACCCCACAACTGAAAACCAGTGTGAATAATCAAATCTGTTAACATGGGCGTCAAAGTGAAAAACATGACTGCAGCACTGACGCACACCTGGCATGTCTTGTCCAGTGTGAATCAGGCTTAATACTAGTCATCTATCAGGGCTATTGTAAGTGCTTACCACTGGAAACATGTAATGTTTTGTAAGGTCGGCTTGAGGTTACTCATGAGACCAGGGGAAAAGTTAGCTCCGAGTCATGTTTTGTTTTTCAATTTTTGATACTTTATTAACCCTCGTAGGGAAATTCCTCTCTACATTAAGCCTGTCCTCTACTAGGAACCTTCCTAGATTTAGGAGCAGTGACACTGAGCAGTGTCTGGGTGAGCAATGAGGGCTGGGTACCTTGCTCAGGGGTAACCCCAGCCCTTGACCTGATGGGGATTGGAACTAGCAACCCTTTGGTTACAATTAAAGTTCCATTTCCACTTGGCCAACTGTCTTTGGAACATAGAAATTGGGTCTGCTGCTGTGTTTGTGAAGAACTCGACTCCAGTTCACAGGTCTTGAGCAGATATGAGCTGATTCCATTCTCTATCAGTTTTGGTCTTCAATGGTCAAAATCAGTGAAAACAATCAGACATGATCCGTGCTAAATAATCACAAGTCCGTCACTAAGCAACAAGTTGTAAATAGAGACACGCGTGACACGTATGACAGAGAAGAGCTCGATATGCTCGTCTCTTAACGTCTCCTGTTTTACTCACTTGTAACTGTCAGACCGTGAACCAAAACAGAGGATTAATGACAAAACACAAGGAGTGTGACGTCACATCAACCCTCTACCCTATTTATATAGTTATTAATTTTTGTTTCCTTACATTTTGTGATTAGTCAGTTATGAAAATCACTGTTAGTTGCAGCCTTAATCATAAGACCCTAACTTAGCCGCCTTCTTTTTTTGCTGGTCTTTATAATTCATTCACTTAATTGTGATTATTTGAGTCACTGTGGATGTGCAAAGGCCTCAACGCTGATGATTTCAGACTTGTTACTGTGCTTCACTCTCAGACGTCAGCTGATGAAACCACTCAGAGTCTGGCCAGTGTCATGTTGTGCAGACAGGAGGAGAAAATAGTCACTATCAAATATGACAAGAGGAATAACTGAAGCCAAACATCAGGAAGTTATGGATCCGTTGCTCTTGGGCACCTTGGTGTTGTTGGGAGCTGGGCAGTAGCGTTGGTCAGCACGAGGCTCTGCTGATGATGAGTGTCCAAACAGGAAGGTGTGTTTGCTACTGCCACTGTTGTCTCTGTGGCTGGACCAGGAGGAAGGGGCTGTGGCAGGGGGACGACCTCTGGAGGAGGTATGGTGGTGGTGGTTGGTGGAGGTAGGAGGAGCAATCCTGGACACACACGTGCCATGATGTTTGGAAGCTGGAAAGAGGAAGGTGCCGTTGTTGGTGTTCTGGTTCAGGTTGGCATCGGTCAGCTGGCGCTCTGCTGTCTTGATGGACGGCTTCACGTCTGAGCTGGTGGACACCTGAGCCAGTTTCTCTTTGAGCTGCTGCACCTCCATGGCCAGTCGCTCAACAGGGTGGGGGTGGTTGGCAGAGATGGGGTGTGAGAAGGCCTGAGGATGGAGAACAACACAGATTGTTCTACAGTCAACCTCACATCTCACACATCTTTGGAATTATCTCAAATCAGTGATTTTCTCTGGAAGTGAGCAGTTCACAAAGCAACACAAACCTTTCCAGGTGTTTCCATCAGTGAACTAACAAATAAATTAGCTGAAATAAGCTGACTTAAAGTTTATCTTATTTGACCAGACAAATCAAGAATCCTCTCCTCATCCTGTAAATTTCAACTTTCACTCTAATGCAATTTCATATCCTACCTCCTGTCTGAAGATTTTAAAAGAAGTTTGTAATTAAAGCACTGTAGTTGCCATTTTGTTGATTAAAGTTTAATATAAACATGGTTTTGTTTTGGGTAAATTAGGGCTACTAAAATTACTAAATTAAGTGTCAACTATTTTGATAATCAATTAGCCTGTTAGAGTGTTTTTTGATAAGCAAAACACTTAAACATTTAATAATTGTTTTTTTTTTGCTCCATATACCAAAGACATTCATTAAAACTGAATAATTTTGGTTTGTGTGAGAAAACAAGACTTTTTAGAACATCTTTGTTAAGGTTTGAGGACCACCAATCAACATTTTTCAGCATTTTCTGACATTCTATGGAGCAAACAACTAATCAATTAACTGGGAAAATAATCAACAGATTAATTGACTGTGTTAATTGTTAATTGCAGCCACAATTTTGATTCAACTACAAAAAGCAACAACACTTGACATTAAACAAGAGTTCTAGCTTGATCCTCATCATTGTCAGGTTGTGTGTGACACTGCAGAGTAAAATCTTCCATTACACAAACCTCTGCAATGTAGACCTAAAATGGCATTTTAGATGTTTGAAAGGTTTTACAGAACTTGTTCCACTGCAGCTCATTTAAAACAGACGACTGTGTCTGCCCACAAGAGCCTCCACTATTCTTAACACTGATCCACACACTGACAGCAGACGTCACAAAGACTGCTCCATGTCCATATTTGGAGCTGTCGATCAACGGGTCCTACTAATCTGCTCATCAAAGCCCTGTCATTCGTGGCGTCAGAGACGAAATGAAACTGGAAACAACAACTAACTGATATTCCAGAGTCTTCAGGAAGTGTTTTAATCCACATTTGATTTAAATATTATCTTTGATGAACATAAGAGGAAAAACACCACGTTAGGAGACAGTTATTGTACTTTTTAAAATATGGAATATGTTTACAGTCATTATTTACTGTTGTACTAGGCTATTAGTGAGAACACAATCTTCCACCAAAGCTGCTCAGTTTCTAAAAGATTCAATATGGATCAAGATCCTGATCCTGAAGATTCTGGTACCTATCTGAATCTGTATCACAACAAAATGTTCCATTCCCTCCTTGGACCATAACCTACATTTCAAAATGCAGTCTTAAGATTTTGACTTGTGTTGCTCATCAACAAAAACAAACAAACAAACAAAATACATGTAGGAAAAAATACACATCTGGTTTTAATGTTAAGTTAAGTAAGATGTTTTTGGTGAAGTCTGTGGTTCTGAACATATTTCAGAGTGTGCAAGTTGACTGGTGTCGCTGCTCCAGTTTACCCAATTCCCTCCTGGGATTAATTAAGTAGTTCTGATTCTGATGTTTGATTTCTGACCCATAAAAGCCAAACATGTATGTAAGGCTGCTCATATGAACTGGCCTTCAACTAGGAGAGGGCGACATGAGCAAAACAAAAATCTTGATATTTTTTATATCTTGATAGTTTTTTGTGATTTTGACAATAACAATAATAAGTCAATATCCTGTGTGTGATCTGAAGTGTCTGAGTTATAAATTGTTGCTTACAGATTATATCACCAGACATTTTCTCCCTATTAGTATAAGCAGACATGGCTAACCTGTGTAGCAGAGAGGATGCCAATGAGAGTGATCATGTGGACCCACTCGTGGTCATGTGACACTGAGTCGTGCTCACTGCTGCAGCAAAAAATGTGACATAAAAATGTGCTTGTGGTTATTTTTCGTGCAGAGATTGGCATGTTTACACACATTTTGTGTGGAGTTACTTTGTAGCAGTATATCTAACAATGCTGATTAATCGCTGTTTAATCTGAAATATATAGTGGTTATTAAAATTATTAAAATTAAAAAATATTAAAATACAAGCAAAGTTACCAGTATTCTAGACTAGTCATTCCCAACCAGTGACTCTGGTCTGTGGTCAGGACACATAGACAGTTGTGGGAGATTCTTTTGTATAAGGTTAAAGCTGTAGTGCATAACCTTTAAATATAAAAGAATGTCTTCAACATTCAAGCCATTGTTTAATGTGTTCAAACAATGCTGATGAAGCCTATGAACTCCTCTTTTTCAGTATAGTGGTAAGACTCTTGCACTGCACACAAGAAAGACAATGGCAACGAGACAGCTGCAAACGTTTCGTTTGACTGAAAACATCAAGAAGCCCCCACATAACTGGATGTTGAACAATGTGATGGTATAATTGCTTCTTGCTCATGGGTAGCAGCAGGGTAGCGGTGGTGCCAGATCATGTGGAGATGCCTGGAGTGGTTTTATAATTTCTGAGAATTTCTAATGAGGGCAACAGACAGTTGGGAGTTGCTTCATAAACATACTATATACCGTATTTTTTGGTGCTTGATCTGTTACAAAAATGAAAGTAAAGATGGTTATGAGAAGGTATTCTGAAGTTCACGTAATCCAACAGAATAATAAAGTGATTTTGACTTTTTTAAATCTTATTCTTATTATGTTTCAACATAATTTTTAATAAAATAAGAGCATGTTTCCCACATACCTGTGCATGGAGCGCCCCCCGTAGGTAGCATTCCTTCCACAGGCCCATGCAGGGCCCCATCAGTACAGGCAGTAAAGGCTCAAAGGGGTCAAGTGGTCCTTGAGATCCAGAGTTGGAATTGAGGCTCTGGGGAATCTCAGTCAGGGCCCAACCTTTCAGCAGCCTCTCCAGGCCAGGTACACCCTCAGAGGATGGCGCCCTCCTGTGGCTCTTCTTGTAAATGCCTGAACTGGTGCTGCGCCATGGAAGCAGGTTAGCAGGACAGGAGAAGGTTCCACGGGAGAAGAGGAAAACTGAGCCAGGAATGGTGTCAGTCAGCTGGTGATGTGAGTCAGTGAGGAGAGAAGGTGGGAGGGAAAGGATGACGTTAGTCAAGGTATATTTAAAGCACAACAACTGAAATCAAAGCTGATTTATAAGTTTCATTCACTGTGTAAAATCTGTTGGCGCATGTTTTATGACTACCACAAGGAGGGTGCATTGGACAGCCACAAATGATCCAGATCTTGAGCTTTGATCAATTCAGTCATAAGTACAGTTGCAATCAAAATTATTCAACCTCTACTAAAAATAGCTTTACTCCTTAAATGTACAAATTAGCAAGTGTTTACAATAAACAAATTAAACAAGAACAATCTAGCTCAACTTACACTACCAGTCAAAAGTTTGGACACCTTCTCATTTAATGGTTTTTCTTTATTTTCATGACTATTTACATTGTAGATTCTCACTGAAGGCATCAAAACTATGAAAGAACACATATGGAATTATGTAGTAAACAAAAAAGTGTGAAATAAATCTAAATATGTTTTATATTTTAGATTCCTCAAAGTAGCCACCCTTTGCTTTGTTGACAGCGCTGCAAACCCTTGGCCTTCTCTCAATGAGCTTCATGATGTAGTCACCTGAAATGGTTTTCACTTTACAGGTGTGCCTTGTCAGGGTTCATTTGTGGAATTTCTTGCCTTCTTAATGGGGTTGGGACCATCACTTGTGTTGTGTAGAAGTCAGGTTGGTACACAGCTGACAGTCCTATTTGACAACTGTTAGAATTCATATAATGGCAAGAACCATTAACTAAATCAGCTAAGTGAAGAGAAACGACAGTCCATCAGTACTTTAAAAACTGAAGGTCAGTCAGTCTGGAAAATTGCAAAAACTTTAAATGTGTCCCCAAGTGCAGCTGAAAAAACCATCAAGTGCTACAACGAAACTGGCTCACATGAGGCTCGCCCCAGGAAAGGAAGACCAAGAGTCACCTCTGCTGCTGAGGATAAGTTGATCTGAGTCACCAGCCTCAGAAATCGCAAGTTAACAGCACCTCAGATTAGAGCCCAGATAAATGCCACACAGAGTTCTAGTATCAGACACATCTCTATATCATCTGTTCAGAGGAGACTGTGGGAATCAGGCCTTTATGGTCAAATAGCTGCTAAGAAACCACTACTGAGGAAAAGCAACAAGCAGAAGAGATTGTTTGGGCCAAGAAACACAAGGAATGGACATTAGACCAGTAGAAATCTGTGTTTTGGTCTGAGGAGTCCAGATTTGAGATCTTTGGTTCCACCCGCCGTGTCTTTGTGCAACGCAGAAAAGGTGAACGGATGGTCTGTAATATTTTTTGTTTGCGTGCTGGAACTGCCTCTTTCAAATCCCACCAAAGATTTCCAAAGGGGTTCGTCAGGTGATTGTGAATGACTAATGGCGAGAAAAAGAGACTGTAGATTGGTACCCAACAAACGACAACAAAAATCAAAAGCTCTGCACAAGGCACTGTTATAGCTGACTGTGAGACAGTAACTCACCTAATAATAAACTCTTAAAGTGCACCGATACTGATAATCCACCTAAATGTAATGATTAAACTATAAATAACCTGGTGGGTTGATGGTGATTTTGGGTGTCCTTTTTTTTACTATTATTAACGGTATTAGCCATGATACCTATTGGTACACAAAACTGGTAGATCAGCCCATTAGTCATGATTGATTCTGAGCTGGACCGATTACAGCCGAGGGCCGATGCCCCCTCCCTCTTGGGCCTCGGCTGTCAATCAATCTATCATATAGAGAGAGAGGAGATCAAAAAGATGGAGAATAGCAAGAAACGGAAAGGAGGCGTGGAGAAAATTAGAGCGAAAAGCGACAAGCCCTTCAGACAGAAGGTGATAAGTGTGTTAAAATAACACAGAGGTTTGCTGGTGACTATGGCGGAGCTTCAACTTCAGCCGCAGGTAACGATGGCGGAGGTGGTCGTCAGGTGGATGAGGGGAAGGGGAGGCAGGAGGAGAGAGACCCACCACCGGTGCGAGTGGAGGGGAATCTGAACCCTGTCCTGTTTTCAGGATCCCATCATACATTGTTCATTGTTTGTTCAGGAGATTCCTCTAAGTAAGTACTGTATGTGCTGTTTATTGATGTGGTGAATAAACAGTCTATGAAAATATCACCAAATCTGTCATTTATTCCGCAAAGTACTGTATAAAATGGCAGGATGGTGTAGGTTTAAGTTTATTAGACAAGTACATATACACCAACAAGGCAGTGTACAAGCATTGTCACAAGAAAGTTTGTTTTCATTCATTGTCTTTCCATCAATACCTGGTGGGCCGGTCTTGGTTCAAAATGCCCGGGCTGATTTTTTATCCCAGTCCAGCCCTGCCTCTCTTTACTGAAGAGCTTGAGTCAGAGCTGTTAAACTGAGAGAGGCCAACAGCAGCCACTAGAGGGAGTGTTGCACCATGAATAAAGATGAGACAGCTCTACCTTGTGAGTGTCTGGATTGGTGTTGAGGTTTCCATTGAACAGTGGTTGGAGCGGAGGGTTTGGGGGTACAGGCTGAGTGAAGCGGTCTTGTCTGTGTTTGCTGTACTGCAGGGCCCAGTCCCACACTGGAGGAAGAGGAGGATCACATGGATCTGAGGAAGAGTCAGGATGAGGCACGTCTCTCCAGCCATTGACAGGTGTGTAGGACTGCCCATGGTTCTGAGCATGGTAGAAAATAAGATTATTTTTCTTGGCATCAATTTTTAAGTATAAAAAGTTATAAATGATAATAAATGGAGAAGAAAGGTTTATTTTTTTCACATACAGCATTTTCCTAAAAGCAAAATCCATGAAGTACCTTGATATACTGTATGTACAATATGTTTGCAGCAAATGTTACCGTAACTGCAAAATGTAATAAATGTAACTTAAAATGAGTCATACACTATGAATTACACAATAATGTAATAATTACTATCCTAATGAACACATTTCACGGGAGTGAACATTAATTGTCCTTTCCAGTCAGAGAGTCAGGACAAGTCAGGCTCTTCTCAGGTGTCCAGTACCTGGGAGCGTTTGCATCTCTCTCGTTGGCAATTGGCCAGGAAGCTAGAGAAGAGTGGCAGGTGGATGCTGTCGTGCAGGGCTAACAGGAAGTCCTCGGTCAGCTGGAAGCGAGAGGGATACTGGGACCACAGCTGCCACACACAGTCCAAAAAGAGCAAGAAGACCGGAGCCTGCATGGAATTAGAGATGGATGCGAGGACCATAAGGATTGAATGGAAAACCGGGTTAGAGAGAAGAAGGTGGAAGTAATAGATGAAAGAAGGAAAAGGTAGAGTAAGGGAAAGAGAGGACAGTAAGGAGTGACCGAAAGAGAGATTGGAGTGAAAGGACAGTGTAAAAAGATGGATGATGAAAGCTTAAAAAGGAAATGTAAATTTAAGTTAAAATTTCAAGGTTTTATTATGAACTGTGTAATATGTTTTACTTTTAAGTGAGGTTAGTTTTTTGAAAGTGTAGTTGTATGAGGTACTGATGTATATTCAACTCTAATTGCACTGGGCTTGAGACATGTTGAAGCAGGGATTCAAGGAAAAACTAATTTTAGACATCTAACGAAAGGCTTCACCTTATAAAATCTGTGCCCACTAAAATTGACAATATCTTAAGATTAAGAATATATTCGCCAATTTAGCTTGCCATCAGACAGCCTATTCTGTCAGGAAAGCTTGTGTTACTGTGTAAACCACTCAATCCCTGCATAGAAAAAAAAATCTGCAGTTTTACATCAGTGCACACAGGAGTTGTTGATCCACTGCTGACTCCAGTAAGTTTATATGTGTTATTTTGTTGTTTGAAATCCTTCATTCAAATGTATCTCCTGTCAATGACAGAAACTTACCAGGCACAAGTAGACAAGCTACTTTTATATCTCTGCAAACTAAAATCCTCATTTTTTCTATAGCTTTTCATGAGGGAAAAGGAGCAATATATATTGTTAAATGGCTAAAATGTATAAATGGCTAAAATTTGTCCCAAGTTGGTTCCCAGTGCTGTAAACTCTGTGTGATAGTCTTATGGCTGGGTCATTTGGCTTATAAATAATATCTGAATATTATTAGTCTATATATATGAGACATATGTGGATATAAAGCTGCTCACAGGTTATTTCACCGGACTTATTAAAAGTTTTCTTTTAAAATGTTTGTGCTTTTCAAAGGAGAGTAACAATACACTGTAAATACACTCTAAAATAAAAATCTACTGTTTAAGATAAGATAAGATTTTAAAGGTACAGATACCTTTCATTTTTCTTTCTTTGGCTTCTTAATGTTAAATGAAGGATATTTGTGTGTGTTAGAAACAATGAAATTGACTATAAATATGGTCAAATTCTGCTATGACACAAATAATTAGGCTAAAATTAAAAAAAAAACATGTTAATGTATAAAAACACTACGGCTGACTCAAAGTTTTCCTAGTCAGAGCAGAGTGTATTTTCCATGTTGAGCTCGACCTCTGACCTCCTCTTTGTCATTGTCACGGTGGTAGTTGATGCGACTGTAGAAGCGGTGGCCAGCCATCACCCACTCCTTCTGCACCAGGCTCTGGAAACCATGCTGGGTCCGACAGTGGGGGTCACACATCACCTGCACCAGGCTGGACACCACACAGCTCATGTCCCGGTCCTCTGCCTCTGTAACAGGAGAGACATATACTTCACATTAGCCTGCTGCAAATCTGACACTGCTTGTTATTTACGATGGTGGTGGCAAGGACAGGCTGCAGTGAATCATCTGGTCAGTGGAGAAAGTGTTCAGCTGCAATCTGCCCCCTCCCTTCAGGAAATGTACATTTCCAGATGGAAGTCAAGATTGTGGCTGATTCCTCCCACCCGGGACATGGGCTTTTTGACCCTCTCCCCTCTGGCAGGAGACTGAAGTCCATCAGGACCAAAACCTTTAGGCAAAAAAAGAGGCCAGGCTCCTCCTCTTACTTTTATCTCATTGACATTATAATATGCCCTGTTAATTTCAGATTGCACAAATTGTACAGTCTTTTATCTTCTGTTCTTTCTTATTGCACAAGCTACATACTGCACAGCTTATGGTTTAATTTTACATTCATATTTCTCTTTTGTAAATACTGCAAGTCCAAAAACGTGCAGATTTGGGGATTAGGTTAATTGGACACTCTAAATTGCCCGTAGGTGTGAATGTGAGAGTGAATGGTTGTCCGTCTCTATGTGGCCCTGTGATGGACTGGCGACCTGTCCGGGGTGTACCCTGCCTCTCGCCCGATGTCAGCTGGAGTTAGGCACCAGCGCCCCCTGCGACCCTCAGTGGATAAAGCGGTAGAAAATGAGTGAGAGAGAGTTTTACTTTGCTCTAATATTTATTTAATTTTGACGTGGCAATAAATCCAATTCTGATTTATTTCTTCTATTTCAATTTTAAAATGTAGATTGCATTAGTTCTATGCAACTTTGTCCTAAAATGTGATTCTATGCACATTTTTGTAAGCATAGCTATATGTAAAACCATATTATTGTTGCATTATTTTCATTGTACTTGTGAATTAAAACTTTGTCAAGAGTATAAACTGTAATAAGTAACTTCTCCATTACTGACATGTGTTTTTCCATCTCACACAAAAATTTAATTTATGTTCTTAACATCTGTTCTTGTGCTTTATGTTCAATCAGTTTTATTGCTGTAAACATAAAATGATGACAATAACATTTTCACCCCCTGCGACCCTCAGTGGATAAAGCGGTAGAAAATGAGTGAGAGAGTGAGAGAGAGTTTTACTTTGCTCTAATATTTATTTAATTTTGACGTGGCAATAAATCCAATTCTGATTTATCTCATCTCATTTTCTACCGCTTCATCCACTAGGGGTCGCGGGGGGGGCTGGTGCCTATCTCCAGTTAACATAGGGCGAGAGGCAGGGTACACCCTGGACAGGTCGCCAGTCCATCACAGGGCCACATAGAGGCAGACAACCATTCACTCTCACATTCATACCTACGGGCAATCTGATTTATTTCTTCTATTTCAATTTTAAAATGTAGATTGCATTAGTTCTATGCAACTTTGTGCTAAAATGTGATTCTATGCACATTTTTGTAAGCATAGCTATATGTAAAACCATATTATTGTTGCATTATTTTCATTGTACTTGTGAATTAAAACTTTGTCAAGAGTATAAACTGTAATAAGTAACTTCTCCATTACTGACATGTGTTTTTCCATCTCACACAAAAATTTAATTTATGTTCTTAACATCTGTTCTTGTGCTTTATGTTCAATCAGTTTTATTGCTGTAAACATAAAATGATGACAATAACATTTTCACATTGCATTATATATTACTCCATCACAGTCAGATTATTTACATTATTTACAAGTTCAGTTGAATTCCCCAACTCATGGTTATAACACAAGACCAGTCAATAATCTTTACCTTTCAACCCTTTTCAGAACAATTTTTCCTAATGTTTCTTTTAATTGCCAGGACTTCTGATCAATTATTTTACCCTATTATATGTTTATTATAAATGATGACAATACTTTTCTTTTTGGATAAATTAATTATTTGAAGTATCATACCCACTCTTACTGACTTAATACATTTTTTTTATGTATTAAGTCACCCCCCCTCCACACACATAACTGTCCCCTTCACTATATCATTTGCTTTCTTCTTCCTCTTATGCACATTGCTCATTGTTTATCATTTAAAAAAACACCTTCTCATCAGTTATTGATAACATCTGGTGGTGAAAGTTGAAGGCAGCACAGACAGTAGGTCACCTTCAGTGCATGTCTGGGTTTACCTGCTTTGTTTAGCAACATTCCCTGCCACCTGATCCATCATAATACCACTTGGTGATCAGTTGACACCTCTGGTACACAACAAACAACAGTTGGCATCTTCCTCCAACACAGCAACACTAATCTCGGGTAGTTTGTGAGTATCTCTATACTCACTTAGCATCTATCATACTGAGCAAGTAAGTTTTTACTGGTCATTTTTCTCATGTATAATGTAAATATATGTGTATCTGTGTATAACAATAAATTGGGGTTGTCAATGTATGAATATTAAATCTATATTGTGATATGGGAGAAGATATGGTCTTTAGATTTTGGATATTGCCATGTCATGATAAGGTTCTAGTCATGAAGATGACTTTGGCTGTTGCACTGATAATGATCATATATATTACATTGAATATATTTATGAAATACACTAAATATTATAAGCCTCTCGCCCTATGTTAGCTGGAGATAGGCACCAGCGCCCCCCACGACCCCAAGTGGATAAAGCGGTAAAAAATGAGTGAGTGACTAAATATTATAAATTAAATATTATGTATATATTGATAAAAAAATATGTGGAATCATGGAATCAACCAAATTATGGGACTGAACACTGCTTTAATTTGAAGCCTAATTATTTGTTTTATAGCAAAATTTGTCAATTTTTTCTAACACTCATATATATTTTGACATTAAAAAGCCAAATAGACAGGTAATTTTAACTATATTTTAAGATCATGTAATACATCATAAACAGTAGATATTTTATGTCAGAGTGTATTTAAAGTGTATTGTCACTCTCTTTCTATATCTTTATATCCTGATATATCGCACTTGCCAAAATATAGCCTAAAAATATCCAGACATTATTTAGTACTGCCCAGCCTTACAGAAATATAGAATTGGTATATAGATATATACTGATATCAAATGATATAAAAAAAGCATATCATGACAAGTTTTTTTTTCTGGCCTTCAATAAACAATTCTGTGTTTAATTTCTTGCATGTTTGTCTAAATTCTTCAATTAATTCTTAATTTCCTATCTGTAGCTCATCCTTGAAACCATGTTGCATGAAGGCTAATTGACAGTGTGCATGTAGGCTGAGCCGAGTGTGTTTGTTCCAGCTTAAAAGCTTCTTCAGGGCATGTCCTAACGAGGGATTAATGGGAGGGAGGCTCCTTGAATAATGAATGAATTGAATAATATGAGCCGGAGTCTGGAATCACATGACTCACCTTGCAGTGCCACAGTCAGGTGACCACCACGAAGTAAGCAGGAGACCTCTGAAGCTTTCCTCAAACACAACCTACAAACAGAGGCATATAACATGTATTAGACCTCCACTACTACCTACTGAGTTAAACAATAAAGAGATATAAAACCACATGATACCAATATCTTTTTCTCAATTAAATTTCAGAAAAGCAGTCACATTTAACATTCTAGGCTGCAAAATCTACAAGCCAATTATTGTAAGTCTAAGAATTCACCAAAAAGGCACCTTTGTTTATTATTGTTCAGTTGAATCCAAGTCTGATGTGAGAAAATACGTAAAGATAATACATAAAAAGAATACCTGCTTTAATTACAACTGAAATGTAATATTATTTTAGCTGTTTTCCATTTCATTTTTGAGGTTTTATGGTTTTGAATTTACCACATTTCTTCATCAGTCTGTTAACAATTTGACTTAAACGCTCCCAGATGAAAAATGACAGGGAGTGGAGAGAAAGACCTTGATTATTTTTTGTTATGCATTTCCTTGGGCAGACTGGCCAATCTGAGCGGTTACCTTGTGTAGTCTAGCCAGTGGGTGCTTTCCAGTGTAGATAACCATTTGTCATCAGGAACCGACACAGATGTAGAGATATCTACAAACCAAAACAGGAATGAGATCAGATTACTTGACTGGGACAAAAAACAGGCAGTCAATAGCAGGTTTCACAAGCACATCAGACGGAAATAAATTTAAAATTAATCCTTAATATGTATAATAAATAGGGCACCCCAAAGTCTTTTGTGATTTCCTATTTAGTTAGAATGAAATCTTAAAACTTACTGCCACTATGCAAGCAAACACATCAGAGAGGGTGTTTTTACAGAACAATCCTCTGAACCCTAGAACATTTATCCACAAGAGACATAACTATGTGAACCATGAAAATCAAGGACTTTTAAATATTTTCCTTATGCAAAACACTTAGAGTCTCTCTCACACAGAAAGAAATAGATGGATCAGCATTTCACCTCCAGTTGTAGATAGTCATGGGTGTTGTCAACTCTGTTCTGACTCAACCATGGAATGTGCTGTGTGTGCCTTCATGACAGAAACAAAAATAAGGTCTGTCTCTTAAAGGCTGTTCTGACCTGTGTAGTGACCACTTTATAAGAGGGAAGGCCCTTCACAACTTTAAAAAGTGATGTAATGACAGACTTTGAAATAGAGTCATATGCAGTGTGTGGTTGTATAAGGTACTGATACATAGCCAGTGCTGACTGCTCTGTATTTGCTGCTTAACTTCCCTGCAAACTTAAGTTTGTGTTATTTTCTGACCGGCTAACTCCCTGCACCAAAGTCAAGACAGACATAAGCAGGTGGAGAGTTTATTAGATGAGCCTTTTATTAAATGACCAAAATCTATTTTTTTGCGTCCCTGATAGGAGTCATATTTTTAGAGAGTGTGCCATGTCAGGTTGGCTCTCAGCACAGGGGGGGGTCAGTGCTAAATATGTGTAAGTACACATACCTCAAAATAGTTAAACGAATTCACTAAACTGAATTAAAAAGAGAGAGTGAAAGGAAAAAAACATAACTAAAGCCTATAACTTATAGTAAAGCTCATCACATTCTAAAGCTTTAATGATCTGAGTTATTTACCAAGTTGAAATAGAATATAAAATGGAGCCTGATTTATACTCCATTCTGTAACTCTTTGAATTTTTTTTTTTAATGCAGAATCATTGTATTTTGTTGTGTAATGGGATTCTTAATAGGAATGCACAATACCATTAGCACAATATTGGCATCAGCAGCAGATGTTAGTTTTGAAATGTATTACTTTTTATTTTTATGTATTTTAAACAATGAAGAAAGTTTAAAGAAATCTACATGTGCTGCAACATGAGTATGAAAAATTTCAGTACAGAAGACTGAATGACCAAATATATATACACACACACACAAATATAAGGTGTAACTTTAGAGAGGAAGTGTATGGTTACTATGGAGACAACTAAAACCTTTGACCAAAGCACAAAGCACAGAAAATCATTGCAATTCTTGAAGTTTTGTGAAGCGAGAATCATTACAAGTATGAACCAGGCTGCCCAGGTGTAGATTCTTCACAAAGCCTAAGCTCCAGTTGACTTTGCTGTGTGTCCATACATGCTTCCTGAAATGTTGTGCATGGGTGTGTGTGAGCTGATGGCTTTAATCTCACCTCCCAGACAGAGGGCACGCAGGCGGCCGTGTGCGAGCTGGATGTCAGCAGGTGAAGGCAGCTCCTCACCCAGCTCCACCACCACACACAAAGAAGACTGACAACCAAACAAGATCATCTCCAGGTTTCTGCAAAGCACAACACACACAGAGAAACACACACAGCTTTAAACAAGCTGCTGCATCTACACCAACAATTCTGAATGATTTCAGGCAGAAATGTAGCTCTATCATTAACACACCAACCACCAGTTACTGTTTTTTTTCACCAATATTGTCATATGTGTCATCACAAAGTTCCCTGGAATGTTGGGACATGTTATTTTTATCCCCCTCCAATATGAACAACTTATTGCCAAAGTACACACAAGAAGAAAAAGAACAACACTGCTTTATAAGTAGGCCACATCTTAATCTTAACTGAGATATTATAATAGTAATACGGATCATAAAGAATAAATATTTTATTTTAGAGTGTATTTACAGTGTTTTGTCACTTACCTTTGAGAAGCGCAAACAACTCAAATAGCTTTCATGAATCCGGAGAAACAACCTGTGTGAAGCTTTATACCCACATATATCTCCTATATAGGGATAAAGCCTAAAAATATCCAGATATTATTTAAGAGCCACATTGCACAGCCTTACATAAATATTGATTTGATATATACAGTATATATATATATATATATATATATATATATATATATATATATATACATGTTTGTGTGTTTATTTATTTCTTTTTTCCCCCCATATCACCCAGCCCTGACAGCCCTCAAAACAATTTAAACCAATTATGAACAGACCTGATGTCATCCTTCTCATGATAAATGTTGTTCTGGAAACTGGCCATTCTCAGTAGATCACTGCCTCTGGGATGTCGCCAACACCAGCGCTACAAGACAACACAACACACAGTTTCAGCCTCTTTTATGAGTGTGACTTTTGTAACTGATATCAGAGGAAGAACAAGTACAATTCTGAACAGCTGATCATTTTTCCTCATTTAATATGGTTTGTTCTATGATAGCTTCATCTGCTATAACATAGAAAATTTGTTTGATTTTCAAAAAATCATATTGGCTACTCAGAAATGAGTGTTAATCTTTAGTTTAATATATCATTATTATACTCACTGTCTAGGACCATTAGAATAATATAGAAAATCTAATTTGGAAAAAAAAGGTAGAATATCACAATTTTAGACATGTAGAGGATTGCGGTTGTTAAGAGTAGTGAATAATGGTAAATGAAGTGAAGGCAAGTTTACTCACAGGGATACGACCTTCATTGAAGTGGGAAAAGCTTTTCTTCAGCTCTGTGTCTAAAACTTTTTGTGGAACCGAAATGAACCTCTGTAGACTGAGAAGGAAAGGGAATCAAATAAAAGGGAAAGACAGATAATAGAGCGACAGTGGCCATGTAACATTTGAGAGACCGTTTCATGTTCAAAGCCCTCAACTTTGACCTTTTAGGCATTAATTTACTAAGTAGTCCTTTGTTTGGCTGCCACAGTTACAGTAACTACAAAAATAAAATCCTGAAAGAGTATGTTCAATTGTCAAAGACTTGAGGTACATTCACGCAAGATAAGTTCAATGCAAAGATCTAAGTAGAAATGAATTCCACATCAGGAAAAACAAACAGCACAATCCAAAGAATCTTGCAAAGACACAAAATTGGCATTGTTTTCTTCATTGCTTCACACAATGCCGCAAACGCCAATCTGTGCTGTGATTCTTCCAACATAATGATGGTGTTATCATAACTGGACTGTTGCTGTAGGTGTGCACTCTGAGAGAGCCAAAACCCAAGTGAAGAAGAAAAAAAACAAAAAAGCAAAAAACAAAACTCTATGCTAACGTGAACATGCATCGTTGGGCACAGTTGAACTTAGGTGTAAATTTACCTGGTGGACATCTCAAAGCGGTCGTTGACCGAGCTGACCCTCCAGCCATTGGCTCCACACCTCTCCAGCTCCTGCTCCCAGTCAGAGGTCGACTCAAACCAGTTCATGTGGGTGTCTCTGCGACGGTTGCTTAGAAACTGCTTCATTTCTGAAGGAGGACAGTGATTCCAACACATCAGTTGAGTGAATCTGTTTTTTAGATGCAGAAAATACTGCATCTTAACAAGATAGTGTTCTGGAGTACAAATATTGTTTTGATGCTTTTTATATTTCAGCAGACAAGCCAAGAGTATATAATAATGTTAGGGACTCTTCTGTCATTTCAGATATTATGGACAAAATAAATGATTAACTGTGATGAACGCAATCTATACTCTGAAACTATGAATGAACACATATGAAATAATGTAAATTATGTAAACAAACAAGTGTGAAATAACTCAAAACACGTTTTATATTTTAGATTCTTCAAAATAGCCACCCTTTGCTTTGATTACTGCTTTGCACACTTGGCATTCTCTCGATGAGCTTCATGAAGTCGTAACCTGAAATGGTTTTCCAACGGTCTTGAAGGAGTTCCCAGAGATGCTGAGCACTTGTTGGCCCTTTTGCCTTCACTCTGCGCTCCATCTCATCCCAAACCATCTTCATTGGGTTTAGGTCAGGTGACTATGGAGGCCAGGTCATCTGACACAGCACTCCATCACTCTCCTTCTTGGTCAAATAGTCCTTACACAGCCTGGAGGTGTGTTTGGGGTCATTTGTCCTGTTGAAAAATAAATGATGGTCCAACTAAACGCAAACTGGATGGGATGGCATGTCACTGCACGATGCTGTGGTAGCCATGCTGGTTCAGTGTGCCTTCAATCTTGAATAAATCCCCAACAGTGTCACCAGCAAAGCACCCCCCCCACACACACACACCATCACACCTCCTCCTCCATGCTTCGCAGTGGGAACCATGCATGTAGAGACCATCCGTTCACCTTTTCTGCGTTGCAAAATACATGGTGGGTGGAACCAAAGATCTCAAATTTGGACTCATCAGACCAAAGTACAGATTTCCACTGGTTCTTCTGCTTGTTGCTTTTCCTCAGAAGTGGTTTCTTAGCAGCTATCTGACCATAAAGGTCTGATTCCCACAGTCTCCTCTGAACAGTTGATGTGGAGATGAGTCATTTATCTGGGCTCTAATCTGAGATGCTGTTAACTTGCGATTTCTGAGGCTGGTGACCCAGATCAACTTATCCTCAGCAGCAGAGGTGACTCTTGGTCTTCCTTTCATGGGGCGAGCCTCATGTGAGCCAGTTTCGTTGTAGCACTTGATCGTTTTTGTGACTGCACTTGGGGACACATTTAAAGTTTTTGCAATTTTCCAGACTGACTGACCTTCAGTTCTTAAAGTACTGACGGACTGTCGTTTCTCTTTACTAAGCTGATTGGTTCTTGCCATAATATGAATTCTAAAAGTTGTCAAATAGTGCTGTCAGCTGTGTACTAACCTGGCTCCTGCACAACACACCTGATTGCCCCAACTCCATTAAGAAGGCAAGAAATTCCACAAATGAACCCTGACAAAGCACACCTATGAAGTGAAAACCATTTCAGGTGACTACATCATGAAGCTCATTAAGAGAAGGCCAAGGGTTTGCAGCGCTGTCAACAAAGCAAAGGGTGGCTACTTTGAGGAATCTAAAATATAAAACATATTTAGAGTTATTTCACACTTTTTTTGTTTACTACATAATTTCATGTGTTCATTCATAGGTTTGATGCCTTCAGTGAGAATCTACAATGTAAACAGTCATGAAAATAAAGAAAAACCATTAAATGAGAAGGTGTGTCCAAACTTTTGACTGGTGGTGTATATTTCACCTCCAAAAGCCTAATTTCTGTGGTCCCTCTGTCACACTTTAGTGTTGGCTTACACAGTATACTCAACTATGACAATATGACCACAAGAGAAGTCTGTTAAATTGGGATTAAAGGAGACCGAGTTAATCTGTTAACAATAATCTTCAATAGAAGTTATTAAAACTGAACTAGGATGAATAGTGATGAATAGGTGTTTTTTTAATAACTGAAAATCTATTCATTCAGCTTCTTTCTAATGACAATTGGCAATAAACAGTTCAAAGTATAAGTATGAATCTTAATACTTTCTTGAAAAATCCTAAATTAAGTTATGATATATCATCACTGGCATGCCAATGACAGTCTTGGCCCTGAGGAGCAGGGCCCCCATTCCAGTAGGTGTCCTTTTTCTTTTCTCAACCTAATTCAGCTGAGCATATACACACTTGACCCCAGGGGCAGAGTTAAACACTAGGTTATCAAACTACTTGATTGAGAGGGGGTCTTACATTACAGATATTAGCAGCTTACATTCTTCCATAGCTTAGCTATAAAATAGCATAATGTATAGTGCAGACAGGCTCATATTTCCCTATATCCATAGGTGTAATTGAGCAGCTAGTAGACTTTTTGTTTTGTTCATGTGTGTCCTGTTTGTTGAGTTGCATTCGTAATCTCTGATATGTGCCAAATCTTAATTTGTCCCACACTAATCTTATCAATCAAAGTCAACATCAGCCTCAAGCTCTCACTGAGCCTCTGTTTTAAACTACTAAAGATATTTCTTCACATCTGGACTCAGTTTCAAAGTCATTGCGTAACCACAGAGGAGAATGTTTCTGAAGTGCCAACCAGAGAGGATGTGAGCTTAATATGTCATTATGGTCTGCACAGAAACCATGATGTTTCCTGTTTAATATTCTCTCCACTAGTAGCAGAAGACATTGAAGTATGCAGAAGAAGAAGGGCAGAAAGTGGAAACAAACAAACAAAAATAGACAAAACAATGTTCAAGTCTATGAGGAAATGACCAGCAGTGATAGCTCTTCTGGGTACATTCTGTATCTGGAACAGACTGGGGTTATGCCGTGTTCCAGATTCATGTGGGCTTTTGCTTCTCACTTTCACTGAGCTGTTATTTCCATGAATATTCATAAAACAGTGAAATATGTAAAGAAGTAAACACAATGATAGACTAAAAGACAGCAACTTGAATTCATGGACTGTGAGTCATTTTGATGTCATTCAGAGATAGAAACTTCGCAACAGTAAATAAATATTACATTTTTGTGGTCTCTCTTTGGTATATTACAAATACTCTTGGGGAGTCACAGGGTGGGCATGGCTTCTTACACGAAAATGGTTAATGGGCTGAAACCAAAGTGAAAGTGAATTTTGAGACCTTGTTCTCCACTGTACCAGTTAAAAGTGATGTGATTGTAGATAGTGTACGTGTGTTTATATCACTTGCAACTGTCTTATTTTTAAAGATATACAAGTCATATTGACAGGGATATACAGTATCTGATCTGTCTGCTTAGATTGTCTGTGATTCATATTTGATTTATTTTTTTCACAACGAATGAGGCATGAAACCATCTGACACAGCTGAATCAATTTGATTTTTTTCCATGCAGTGTAAATGCAGCCTACATATCAAGAGCACTGTATATAAACCCTGATAAACAGACTGACAAAGAGGTAAGGTTTTGTAACAGTGCCAGGCCAGCAGTAGATGACTGTATATAGAGTACATGAGTATAGATATACATTCATGTACTTACCTACACTCCCAAGTGCAGCATTTTGGAAAGATAAAACTGAGCCTGGTTTGAGAGGCTGGTAGGTCTTGGCGATGGTGTAAGTTATCTGAGGAGGAAGACAACAGCAAGCCCATCAACATGACAAAGGTCATCGGCTTTCACCATTAGGGAGTGCAGCATCAGATTAGTGCTCTATGGAACAGATCAACTTCTCTAAGCTTCGGAGTTTAGGGCTCTGAAATGGCTGATGTACAGAATGACAGTAACCAGAGCCTTGAATCTAAGTAGCACACATACAAAAACAAAGGGAAGCAGGTACATATGCTTAAACATGCGGCTAGATGAAAATATTCACCAATAACCTCACAAAAGTGTGATTTCAAAAATCTAGTTCTGTATGTCAGCTTGTGTCTAGGAATGGGTTTACAAAAACAAACAGATTTTTCTGATTCATATCTCTCTCTCTCATTTTCTACCGCTTTATCCACTAGGGGTCGCGGGGGGCGCTGGTGCCTATCTCCAGCTAACATAGGGCGAGAGGCCTGATTCATATCAATTTTTTTAATTGTGTGCAAATCTCAAGTAGAGTTGGCAGATTATACGACCACAATTATTGACTGTGATGAAATCTCGGTCAAAGATTAGCATTGGGCATATTTACTTGAGCACATGCGATGGAAATTTATGTGTCACTATCCAATCAGAGTCTACCTTTTCCTGCGCACCCTGCTTTGTGAAAGGTAAAGAGAAGGACCGAAACTGTAGCAGAGGGCAGCAAAAGTGATGGAGAGACAAGCAGAACTGCATCACGCGGTGAGCAGTCTTATAAATACCTGTGGACAAACACACAGAGCCCGGGCGCTCTCCACTGTGTGCTGTTTTCTATTATGTTACTCTATTTCAATGTTTATATTTCACTGCATTTGTATGTTTTTAATATTTTCTACATTCATCTTGTTAATGCATCATATTTGCTTTGTATGTTAGAAAAATGTTGAGCTAAACTGTAGTTTATTCAGGCTCTAAAAGTATTAAAAGTATACTAAAAGTATAAGTATCCGGTGATAAAAAAAAAAAACGAATCGGACAATCGGACTCATGAGACTAGTGAAATCACACAACCGTGACCGTGATAGTCTTGTGTGACTGCGAGCTGTCAGTTCCAGTGAAGTTAAACTATGAAAACAGCTAAGCTAACAGCTAAGCCCACAGATTTGTGCTTTACTTTGGCATAATTGTCTGCTTAGGAGAACAGTTAACATTATCATAATATTATTGTTGTCTTCTGATGAACAAAGAGGGCACAGATATTACTCAGACACAGATGTTACTTACGTTAAAAGGTCTATAGGAAAATTGTAGGATGAATGTTTTGAACTTGAACAGGTTTAGTGCAAAATTATCTAAATTGCACTGCAGAGTTACACTGTGTGGTCATATTAAATAAAAAGTGCATCCATGTAATTTTTTCCGCAAAAAATTCTCTTTCATAAACTGGTATGGGAACTGAAACATGTCTAAACCAATCAGTACTGAATTGAATGGGGATCTTGTAAATAGGAACCAAATTGATTGAGAAGATCAGCAGCAATAACCAACCCTACATGTGAAGTCATGAAATGAGATTACTTTAATCCCTAATAGTAAAGAGGAGACGGAAACGCACCTCTATGACCTGAGCATCAGGAGTGAGGCGGTCAAACAGGAAACAGATGACTCGCATGTCCCTACAGTAAAGCACCAGCTCCTCTGGAGTGAACTTCAGTGAGGAGTTTGGGGTCACAAGCTTCGTCCTATTAGGGCCCACTGCAACACAAAGGATAACAGTTTAAATTAAACATAAACAGAAAAATGGATCTCATGTACAATCCTTTGAATTGTATTTAGCTCGTTATATATATTCTGGTTACTTAATGTATATACTGTAAATTCTATTATTTTATTCTCTTAATAATATTTTAATGAATTTTCTATATTTTCTATTCATAGATGTGAAAATGCATGTTTATCATTTATTATCATTTGTTAACTGTCTTTGTTACTTTGACAGTGCAAATGTACCCATTGTGGGACTTATAAAGGATTCATTTGTAGTATTTTGGTTACATATACTGTACGCTGTACCTTTAGGTTTTAGGCTAAAACTATAGCTTGTTGGGAAAGCCAAATTGTACACATAGTATTTAAACATTTCCTTTTAAATAATACATCTTCAGTAATGATGAGAGAAGTGCCATTTTTTTCCACTGGAATCATTAAAATCATTGATTGTTACATGATTTTAGGAGAAGGCATGATATACTGTAAAGGTGTGAGGGAAAAAATAAATTATAAAATGAATCGTAACTGTCTTTTGAATGATTGTGCATAATCAACGCAGCATAATTATTGGAATTTAAACAAAAACATTCCAGCTGTCTTAATGTGCCTCATTGTCTCTCTGAGTTAAACAATAATTAGAGTAGTGTTGCCCAACCATTTTATATGGAGACACACTTTCAAAGAAAACCGTGGGACACAATAACACTGGTGCTAATAGCAGTGTCCTCCACCTGACCTCACTGTGTCTGCATATAAGCTTCTTCTCTTTTAGTACCTGTAACTGTACCTATTACTGTAAATAGGCTCTTTTAGATGTTATTGAGATTTTATTATTTAATGTGTTTCTGCACGAATTTGCCCATTTGTTGTTTTCTTAGATATCTTTATAGCTGGTGAGATTGTAATGAGAAAATTACTAAATTACTAAACTACTAAACTACTAAATTACTTAATTGCTAAACTAAGTTTTTATTCAGATTGCCTAGTTATGTTGGAAACTTGATAATTTAATATAAAATTGACAGTATTTTGAAGTCTGAATGTGAGAGTGAATGGTTGTCCGTCTCTATGTGGCCCTGTGATGGACTGGCGACCTGTCCAGGGTGTACCCCGCCTCTCGCCCTATGTCAGCTGGAGTTAGGCACCAGCGCCCCCCGCGACCCTCAGTGGAGGATAAAGCGGTAGAAAATGAGCGAGTGAGAGAGTATTTTGAAGTCTGTAAGTGGTTATTTTGAATCAGGCCACTCCTCTAAAATGTAGCTCAATTTGATCAACTCCTGACTTGAACTATAATTTTACAGTAATAAGACCACTCTATTTATGATGCAAAACAATTACCACATTTTCCATGCAGACTATGGGCCTTTGAGGGGCAGAACATTACACAAGTACATTTTTAATCACATTTAATGAAGAACGTTAGCGTAACATGAACATTAGAGTATTCAAATCATACCATATGGAGCAAAAAATTCAGTTTTTCCCCAGATTTTTTTCATTTCAAAATATTTTCAAAAATATACACTGCAAGAAAAGCATTTTAACTGTTCTACAATAATGTCAGATTCTCATCTCAGGTGTTATCAACATCTAGCTTATCACAGCTTTGTCAGCTGGTGCTAGAGCTTTTTTGGGTAGAAGTGTACGAGTTGTCATCCTGTCTTGTGTTGTTCGCTGACACACCAGAGTTTCCTAATCCAACTGCCCAATATGTCGACTTTCGTCCACCTCTTGACTGAAGCAGGACACATGGCAGATGGTCATTCATCTAGGTATTTAATTATGAGTCATTAAATACACAGTAGGGACCAGCGCCCCCCGCAACCCTTAATGGATAAAGCGGTAGAAAATGAGTGAGTGAGTGAGTAAATACACAGTTTTTAAAGATAAGGTTACCTAAAGATTCCCACCCCTAACATATTGTACACAGCCTCTGTGACTGAAGGAGCTCTATTTAATAACTCTTGAGTCATAGCACACATTCAACACTTCTTCTTATTGGTTGCGAGTAAAAACATATGGTTCTACTTACCAACCACAACCTTGTCTATGGAAGCCAAAGCCACATCATGATCTCCTAAAAGCACCGGGTCTGCGTTGTCCTGTATCGTGAACATTATTCACAGATAAATACATATGTGTTCTGAATGTATACACATCACAAATACCCATAAATATATACTGTATGTTATAAAAAGAAGTAGTGTGGTATATCTCACAGCACCTGGAACATTTTAACTGTGACAGCAGAATATGTATTCACTCACATCAGATTTGGGACTGTCCTGTGGCACGAAGGCCACTCTGAAATGAGTACAGAAGAGGGTCCCAGACAGCCAACCTCTTCCTTCCCTAGCAGTCAACTTCTTCCTCACCATAACAGCTCTCTGGAGTACACACTCACCTAGTGAGGACAAAAGAAGATATAGTACAGAGACTACAGGAAGGAATTTATGGCTACGGTACGTCAGGACAGGGGTTTCTATTTTGAATGTGTCCCATCATGACCAGTTTTGACCTCTCATCTGCGTAAACACTGCGTAACTGAAGTGTGTATGCAGGGGAGCGCAGGAATCTTCCAGTGAAGATAATGACAGGAAGTGTATATAGACAGAAAAATAACAGGCACAGAGAGTAGGCTGCAGGAAGTGGGTGTAAAAAAAGCATTAAAATAAAGTATGACAGTTGTTGCTTATTGTCTCATGTTTTCAGGCTGATGTAAACAGGTGGGGAGGAAGGAGAACAATAAAGGCAGCATCTTTCGGATGACAGTAACTCTGTTTGGTTTGAATTACACGACACTGCAATAGTTTGGTTTTAGCAATAGTGTTTATACAATACACAATGTTGTCAGTACGGTCTGTATGACTGAAGGATTGGGTACGCCAACTGATGTTTTAAAAGGTGGCAGTAGCAGCAACCATTGAATTATTGGACTTTGTGTATGTTTTGCAGAGGTGATGACATTTAAGAAGTTCTGTTCTGCTGTTCACAAATTTACATCTATATCTCACAGCACTGTTGTCACTCTGTTTCTCTGGTGTTACGCTGTGAATTCTACAGCTCTCTACAACTCGACAAACTTTTCTATTTTTTCCTATCAACCCACTGGCTTTATACTTGTTTTGTTCCAATGATGACAGCTCTCACTCTCTGACATTCTCACTAATTTACTGTTGTACATTCACTAACAATGGCTATCTTAGCCGAGCAGTGATTGTTACTCACGCTCACTCTTAGTTTTTATTTATGCCCATTAAGTCAAAAACAACTCGGAATTGCTGTTATACAATATCACACTCAAAGAGAAGACATAATTTATATTATATCCCATCTTTATATGCCTATATACAGTACATGTATATACAGAATATCACACCATGCTGTAAAGCTACTTTCATTAACTGCAGTGGAAACTCCTCTTAACCATGACAGCCCTCGTGTGCTCCCACTAGTTGTTCCATTACAACTACTCTGTATACAGGTCCCTTCAGAGGAATGACTGTTGTCATGTCAAGGAACCTTAAAAAAGGAAAGTGTCTTTAGCATAGTTGACTAACAAGTCATATCAAACATGTAGCAATATCAACAGATTTTTAGAGATAAACTGCCTCATGTCATCTATGGCAGGTGAAATAAGTGTTTCTTTTAGTGCTTATTTGATGAGAAGAGCTCAGGGCAGAGAGCAACACTGGTATTTAAAACTAATCCATCATTATTTCTACAGCAATTCTGCCTTCTGCAGCATTGAGTGAGATTTCATAACATCATTGTGTCGTGTATGCACACCTCGATGACACAGCAGTTAAGGTTCAGTCAAGTGCAGGAAGGACGTTAATGATTTAATTGAGGAATAAAATTATATTCACATTTTTCAAAATATCTACAAAATGAAGAAAACAGAAGGCTGACCAAGGAAAAACAATATCTTTCAGCTTTTTTCAGTTTTACTTTAACATCCAAAAACATGAAAACAATGTTACTGCAACTGAATAATCATCCCCCATCTTTGGATGAATAAAGAGGAAAAGCACAACAAGCATCTGAAATTCCAGGACTAAGCTTCCACATTCAGAAACAAGGCTCAGAGGCAAACACAGATGTATATTAACCAGGTCTTGGCAAACACAAATACAGATGTGTACACACATTTGTGAGACAGCACATTAATTACAGTCTCGAGCAGGAATACAAAGCCTTTGCTCGTGAGACTGTAGGTTACCAAGGCAACAGAGGACAGGAGAGGATAAATGTGGAGAATTTTTTTTGTCCATGACATTTTTTTGGCCAGACAGGTTGCAAAATGTTTTCATTTCATTTCAGAGAGAGAGGATGATTGCTCCTCTATAACAAAGTAAAACATGTTTCTGTTTCACACAGGGAGGGAACTAGCACAGGCTGGCCTTAACTTAATGAATGTGTCCGAGAATGCCAGCACACAAACAGCATGACCTTTTCTACACATGAAACACTTGTTTGTCTATAGTGGTACATAAAAAGGAGGAGGAGTCTCTGCTTCAAACACTATAATTTTCTGATTGGACAAGCAAAGTTAAAATATTTGTGCATGCCCTATCATTAGGTAAGAAGAAAACCCCAAAGCTTGACTTATAATTTTAAAAAACCAAAGCACACATTATCTATCTAGAGAGATAGTTTAAATTTATATTCTCACTGTGAGTGTAAAAATCAGCTGCCTCAGCCCAGTATGAGTCAACTGGACCACTGACAGCACTTACGGGATAGTTCTCCTAATTAAAGAAAATATTTATTGCTCTCCCTGCAGAGCTTCAGATACAGTGTTACCAATGTGCTGCGCTAACACAGTGTTAAAGAACTATAGTTCCTTCCACAGTGATTATGTACCCCACTTTATTCAACTTCGGTTGTGTTAAACATGCTTATAAATTCATTTTGACTTTACTAACACAGTATCTAATCTTTCACATTAAAAAATTAATAATTTAATTATATGATCACATGGTGTTGCAGTGGCTAGAATTGTCTCACAGAAAAAAGGTCACTGGTTTGGATCCCGGGTGAACCGAGGGCCATTCTGTGTGGAGTTTGCATGTTCTCTCTGTGTGTGCATGGTTTTTCTCCAGCTTCCTCTCATATTCCAAAAACATGTACATTACAGATTAGGTTAATTGGACAAACTAAATTGGTTGTAGGTGTGAATGTGAGAGTAAATGGTTGTTTGTTTATGTTGGCCCTGCTCTAGTGACCTGTCCAGGGTGTACCCCCACCTTTCGCCCTATGTCAGCAGGGATTGACTCCAGCTCCCATGTGACCTTCATGTGGAGGAACATGGATGGATGGATGATTATATACATCATGAATCACGTGTCTATGTCCACGTGCATGCCACTGACTTGCTACGATATGTACACACCTCAGTCTTTAATGTGTCTCCATAAGTAACAAGATTGTACCCGTCAAAGGAAGTTTAGTTTTCTGAAATGTGGTTGTATGGGGGAAGAACTGATAGTCAACACTAAACAGCACTTGTGCAATCACAGGGAAAATCAGCTTTAGGTCATTAAAAAAAGGCTCACCTTATAAAACCTATGCCTGTTTAAGTCTAGAAAATCATAAGAATATATTTGTTTCATTATCTCACTGTCAAACAGCATTTTTGAACTGGAAACTGACAAAAAAATCCATAGAGAACGTCTTTTAAATCACAGGGACATGAGCTGCTGTTCTACTGCTGCCTTGTTTGGTAGTTTTGTGGCAACAAGGTAAATCTAAACCAAGGATTCACACATCAAAGTCAAAAAATAACATCTTTAAACTTACTGATGGAGGCAGCAGTGGATCAAAACCTCCTGTCTGCCATAATGTAAAATCAGTGATTTTCTCTATGGGCTTTATTGCAGGGGGGTGAGCGGTTTACAAACTTCAGTTTCCAGTTGGAAAAGACTGTCAAAAGGCAAGATGAAGTGAAGAAAATATTCTCAAGATACTGTTGCAACTAGTGGGTGATATATTAAATATACTTGATATGTCACGTCATGGACAACATAAGATATATATTGTGTTAATATCACGACCATCAAGTACTAACTGTCACATGAACATAATTATTAAGCCATTGTGTATGCATGTGCAACTTATTTTAAAGAGCTTTTTATTTTTTGCTGTATTAATTTGATTGTATTTTCCAATTTTTGCATTCAAATATTGGAAAAAAAAAACTAATACAAGGGTTAGTGTCATGCATCCAAGATGACAATATAACATTTATACAGTGATGTAGAGGAGATTTCAAAATATCTATATATCGTGTATCGTGATATATCCTAAAAATATCACGATAATGGTTATAGGCCATATCGCCCAACCCTTGCAACAGCTATTGAAAGCAATGATGCTCTCAACACATTTACTGCACAGCCTCTACAGTACCCATAAAAACCTTTAGAGCTGCCAGTTACCTCAGCCACTGATTAATACTGTAGTGCTGAGAGCTTGTCAACATGAAATGGTGAGATAACTTTACTTAAATAAGGTTAAAAATAAACCTGTGCATCATGTAACTGCATTGTGCATTGTTTTATTGCTGTCTTATCTTTATTTGAGAAGCAAAGTCTGGCATGAAGAAATATTGTAGGGGTGGACTATCTGACAGGGCCAGCCTCATTTTAAATAATGCAGAGCTTTTAAGTAGAAAAAGATCAGTTAAACTCCAATAAAAATTATAATAACAATAAAATTTAGTTATTGCATACAGGGATGAGGTCCACAGACTGTCGGCCTGGTGCTGAAACAATTACCTGTGTTTGAACATTAGTAAAACCAAGGAGATGGTTTTGGAACCAGCCCCACTCTACATCAATGGGATGTTTGTAGGGAAAGTGGAGTCCTTCAAGTTCCTTGGCGTCACCTTCTTTCCCACAGCCATAAGGATCCTCAACAGTCACAGCCAATAACCATACTGACAGACACTGAATGTCTCAGACATTCCTGCATCTTATTTTATCTGTATTTATTGTATATATATTTTGTTTTTGTGTATTTAGTTTTTCTGTGTATGCACTTTTATACTAATACTTTTATTCCCTTTTATGTTTATATTTTTCCTTTATTTCATGATCCAACAGAGTTGCTGACAACAATTTTGTTGTATGCTCTTTTTACAATGACAATAAAGGCTTTCCTCTTTATGATTCATTAGGGTACAGAATAGGTTAATCTAGGTCAAATCTAGAGATACAAGGGTAGTAATCATGACTAAAAGATTTGGATAATTTCTGTATAGATAAGTGACAGATAGAACACACATGATAGAAACAAAGATAATTTCATACCGCTACTATATTATATTAATGCTCTAGTTCCTTGTTTATCAGTCATCAAGGTATAAAGCTGATTGACAGCCTTTAAATCCTGCAGTAATATAAGACAATGAAGAAGGGGGATTGTGAAATTGCTCTGAAGGGGGTCCGGCCCTGATGGCATTGTGTGTGAATGCAGGGTATATTGAAAAGGTAGATGATCTACCTATGGCTGCTGGAGCTCCCGTGGGCAGGCTCGGTTTCTGCAGTCCTGTGTCCCCATGTTATATGAGAACACGCTGGATGCCGAGCAATGTCTGTGAACTAAAGACAAAATGGACCAAAACTAATCTGCAGACACAGATATGTATGATTCTATCAACTGGTCCCTGCAGCTGGGCTAACTGGGCTAAATGCTTTTTTTTTTTTTGCAGCTGGGCTAACTGTTTTTTTTTTTTTTTTTTTTTTTTTTTTTTTTAAAATCGGTCAACCAATGATCGGTCAGCCCAGTTAGTGGCGGTTGAAATTAGGCATTCTGCCAATCAGCGTTGGTATCAGCGTTTTACTTAAACAATCACTGATATTATAAATTACAAAGGGCACTACTGTGGCCCTGCTGCAGTCTCTTCCTCTGAATTGTTTCCTCACAAGACATTGTTTCAACTGACAATAATGTGGAGTCTCTCACTGCAAAGTAGAATCTGTTGTTTAAATGAATCAAATGTTCATTTATTGTAAATGACATGAGGAAAAAAAAGTATGGGTAAACATTTAGGGAATTCGTTATGTTTGAGTTTGTACAATTCATAATTTAGACAGATTTTTATTTTTATTCCAAACGCATAATTATTGGTACCAAATACTGGTTCTTGGCATCATTACCTAGTAATAATTGGTACCAGCCCTAAAAAGCCTATTTATAAGTCCACCCCAATGTGAATTCACCTTTCCAAAAAAGCCCAAATACAAGGACTTGCTACATATCCTGCAGAATTATAGTCAACAATTTCTGATAACATAAGAGCTAATGAAGCTCTGCATGGAAAAGATTCTGAAAAAGCAGAACTGTGGCCAATTCTCAACTGTCCTCCTTCCTATTTCTCTTAAGTAGGTCAGTTTTTTTTAAAGTAGCCACTTGCTCTTGCACTTTATGTTATGTTTTCTGTTTTATTTTACAGTTTTAGTTTCCTGATTAGAAACTAAAATGTGTGCCTTCTTAACCACTCACTCTTCCACAACAAAGTCCATTGATAAAATTGAAAAAGATTTTACATCCCAGCAAAAAAAGCGGTTGTTGATCCACTTCTACCTAATCACTAAGTTCAAATATGTTATTTTGCCTGTTTGGAAAACCTTTGTTTAGATTTAGCTATGTGGCAAAAACTTACCAAATGAGGCGACAGTGAACTAGCAACTTACCTGTGAGCAACCTACCTGCGAGCTAAAAACAAAATTTTCCTCAGTGGACTTTGGTGCAGGAGAGTGAGCGGTTTACAAAAGTCAATTTCCAGTCTGCTCCCTTATGCAACCAAACTTCAAAAAACCTCAACAATGCCTTTAATGTAATACAGGCCACAGCTGTGCTCATAATCGTGCTGGAATGAAGAGGGAGAAAGGAAGAGGACTGAGAGAATAATACAGTGTTTTTGGAGGTGAAGGTGAGAGCATGCAGAGGAAAAAATATGAAATACAGATGGTCGACATTTCACGGTGAAACGTTAACAGCTAAGAATAGGATTTCTGTGAGTGTTGTCAAGAGGCAGCAGAGTCTGGAAAGTATTTGATAAAAAAAAAAAAAACACTGCTGGAAAATAAATTAGACTGAAGTCAATGAAATAAGGAAGGAAGTGTGTGTGTGTGTGTGTGTGTGTGTGTGTGTGTGTGTTAAGCAGTTGTATGCATGCCCATGATAAATGTTTGCATGCAAGATATGTGCAACTGTGTGACAAAGGTCAATGGAAACCCATAGTCAGAGACATTAAAAACTTTATACTGAACTAAATAGCTTACTAAAATAAGATAAAAATTAAGAGTCTAATATGAAAAAGGTGGAGGTGAGTTTGCACAAACATCCACACCTTATAAACTGCCTTCTAAAAACACACATTTGTTCTTTATCTGCTCTGCTGACTGAATGCTGATTTATAGCATTAGAGATTGGCATGTCTCAGATTGAGGAGCTCTGCTCTGCTGAAACAGTAATGAAAAGCTACAGCAGGGTGTTGCTGACACAAGAATATGAGCCAGTCAGGCCAGGCAAGGGAAATAAATAGCATGTACTTTAGGAGCAGTGTTTTTCTGTAGCTCTACACTATCCAGAAGATCATCCTTTTCAATGTTGGGTTAACAGGTTTGACCCTGTGGTTAGCCTCAGTGGCTAAGTGCTGTCGTCCACAGCAGGCAGCTTTATAGCTGAGGGAAAATTAAAGTGATTTCAAGGTGTGACACCCATGATGGACTGGACTCTGTCAGACATAGATCTCAGGTCATCTTGTCACAGCAGCTGTGAACCAACCCATAGCCAGAGGGTAAGACATTTTTCATACACCACTACATCCATCCATGAGGTGCAGGACACTGAACAGGCACAGATACCCACAGGAAACTGGAGATTTGATGGTTTATTTCCAGTAGCTCTTCAAATAACAACTCATTTTTAAATTGATTACGACATTAACTATTTTTTATTTTCATTTTCATTTTGTTCTGTCAGAGTACAGCAAATGTAGACCACACCCTGAAAGCTCCACGTAATTAAAACATTTTTTTAGTGAAGGTGTACTTCCTGTTGCCAGTAGGTGGTACAATGACTGGCTCTTTAATTATTGTTGAAATGAAATGAATGACATTCTCATGAACAGGTGATCACTGAGTGACTCTGTCTGCTCGTTTCTGAAGGGAAACACCACTCTATAGTCATATGTACACATCATCACCAGAGCTCTCAAGTCTCAGGTGCATTTCAATATTTCTCATGCTGCTGAGTGATAAAACCCACCGCACATAAATTAGTAATCTATGAATGGATGATGTGCAGGCAGATTGCTCTGTGTAGTCCATTCATACAGCTTTCTTGAATTAGCAACATATCAGCCAATCAGAAAATAGTATTTCTTTCTTTTTTTTGTTGTTTTGTCATATATTTAGATTTAAAGATGTCAGAAAACTATTCTTTCATACTGGACAGACAATAGCCAATGCTGTGACAATTTGGGGCCAAAAATTAGTAAAAGCAAAAATATAACAATTTAATTAGGTTAGTGGAAATTGTCCTTTATTAAATTAACATATTATCTTCAGAAACTAACTAACCCCCACCACCCCCCGTTCATCAACACCCAATCATCTCACTCCACGCTAAGTTTTGATCTTGAGAGCCCTGGTGATCAATTAAGATGAAGTTAATTTACATTGCTAATGTAACTGAAGCGTGGAAGGATGGCTGACAGAGATGAAGGCAGCATAAGAAGCGACAGAAAGTGTCAAACGTATGGGACCACTAAACCAAGAAACAAACATAGTACAGAAGGTCCCAGTATTTTTATCCGATCACCTGATTAATCGTCAGAATAATCGATAGATTACTCGATTACTAAAATAATAGATAGCTGCAGCCCATTTTATTTGCTAAATGCACTATGATAAACATCCACAGAGGCCTCCTGCTACTCATGAGACTATTTTTCCTATTTTCAGTATTGCACTTTGACTTAGTACAACTGTACAGCTCTTTTACTGGCTGTCATCGTTGCTGCTGTTTGTCACTCGATCCATGGTGTGTATTTGTCATTTTCCAGCCAAAGCTCATTAAAATGGCGTGATGTAGTCAACTCTGACTCACTGTGTTTGGGATGGGCACAGTCACACATGAAAACAGTCACAAACACAGACTGAACATTTTTCAATTTTAAGCTCTTCAACCTATTACTGTTTCTTTACTTAATAAGGAAACTATTCGGTCAGATAGATTCCAAGCACCTGTACAAACTGTGGTACATATATTTCCCTGTATTACTGGGGTTGATAAAGTTGAAATCAACTGAACTAGTGCACTTCAGGAGTCAAAAGTGACTCTTTTAGGGATTTCTACCGATTTCTTATCCAAACACCATCAAAGTTGGCACTGCACGTTGCCTCAGTAAGTCACCTGGCAAGTGTGAAGCCTATTAAGCAAATTGTTTTACAGTAATGCAATTAACAGACAGAAAGACGTCCCTTGTAATTATAGATCAATTCATCACAAAATGATTAAAATTATAATTTATCAGTTATAAGAAAATATACAGTATGCTTCCTCATGTGCAGCATGCACACATCTCAATTTGTGAGTGAACCAGCAAATAAGCAGTTTATGTAAATCCTTCACCTTTAGTCACTGAACACACTGCCTTGTTCTATGAGTTGTCACCATCAGGCATCACTGGTTTTGCAGCAGTTAGTAGGACATTGACAAGTTTTTCTAGTGTGCGATAAACCTAGAAGAGGTTTTGATCAACTAAATCATTGTTCACTGAAGTTCTCAGCCTCCTGTTGTGTGTTCATGTTAGCTTTCAGCAGCAGAGCACCCGCTGTGACATTCCTGGTTGAGGTGTGCCTGCAAGTGCAATATGGACATTTCAAATCAGTGGACAATGCACACAGGAGCAGTTTTCTGCCCAGTGTTATGGAGTCTTGCTATTTCATCTGACCCTTAAGAAGCAGCAGTGGCAGCAGGAGCAGCTTGTTGATTGACATTCATACTGCAAGCTGTTATATTATTTAGTGCTGTTACAGGTTTGCTGTTATTGGCTGGCTTGTGATGTCACCTACAATCTGCTTATAGTTGGAGTAATATGAAACACTAAGCATGATGTGTGGATTTCTGGGAGACAGAACTAAGGAGGAATGAAGACTAGGGATGCATGTTATTAGACTTTGGCGCACCAAAATGCCAATATATGGGGAATGCTAAGGTTAATACTTAATACTGATATTGTTTTCCAGCACCCAACTGCAGACTGTCATTTAGTCTCTTCTGTAGTGAAATTAAAATAATATTTTACATAGTCATGTCACAGCAGAAATAAAAACAGTTGGTGAGGGCACTGGCATGGAAGACAAGGAGAAAGCATCCTGTTCAGCCTACTGTTTTAGTCATTAGTCTTATCAGGGGATCTTAGTGTGTTTGCCGATAAGTGATTATACATTTTAAAAGCATTACCGATCAGTACCAATATCCTGCCCATATCCCTGCACCCCTACTGAAAACAGTGGTTAGTGTAGGATGGCTTCAGTGAGAACTGATTTCCTGTCCCCTGATATTTGTTCTTGACCTCTTCTAACTGAGCTTAAGTGGTAGTTGGGTGGTTTGAAGTGTGGCTGTATAGGGTAGTACTGGCAATGACTGCATCTTGAACAACACTGTGCCAAGAACCAGTTTGAGACACAGAAGCCTACTCTCACTGACATGATAACTGCCATTAAGGACAAACAAAAAACAACTTTTAGTCACTTAACATTACATAAGATGAACCTACTTAAACCTACAACATCTGAAAAAACATGTTCTGACTCTTTTTGACATTAGACACTATGAAAAATTTATGTCATGATTATCTTAAAAAGAATCATTGCAATTCACAATATTATTGCAATAATTGTAAAATATAGGCTTCAAAATATTTATCTGTATTTATAAATATCGCCATGCTCTACCTTCATTTGGTTTGTATTCATAAGCTTGGAGTAAAAATATGAAGATGGAAAAATGTTAAGAAATCTTGAGGTCTGAAAAAATATTGAAACTATAGGTGTCATTTTGCAGCAATTCAAACTAAATCCCTTGGATTTTATGTTGAATAGGAAGAGAAAATTTCAGACAGGAAAAAAAATAATTCAAATTGAATATTAACACATTTCTCAATTCATTAATATGCCAATAATGGAAATTCACATTGTCCAATTTATTATTAAATAATATTGTATACTCTACCATTCCCAATTGCTTTATCTTGCCATTAGAAAGCCTTTCCCCAAATAGAAACTGAAGTACGGCTTGCTTTGTATGTCACTCATCCTCTGCACCAAAGTCCATGGAGACAATGGCTGATTTAACATCACAGCACACGATAGTTGATCCATAGTTGTTGACCCACTTGTACCAAGTAACTTGCACTGTTTTATAATGAGCTCGTCCAGTTTTACTTCAGTGACATTACCATACCAAATAAGGCGGCAGTAGACCAGCAGCTTTCCTGACAGCTGAAAAAATGTGGATTTTCACTGCTATATAAAAACATATCCTTACGATATCATAGACTTAAAAGGCATAGTGTGTAAAATTTTACATGCATTGTTAAAGTTGCATGTTGCAGCTGAATATCACTCACCTCATCCTTCCCTTTCCAAGTGTGTTGGAGAACCTACAGTGTGTAGCCTTCAGTTAGCATCAAAACTCTAAAGAGGTTTAGTTGTATTGTAAAAGGAAAAATATAGTATTGTAAAAGGAAAAATATAGTATCCAAAATGTTGGCCTCTGTAGAGCTGACCCTGCACCTGATGTAAATATAAAAGGCTCAGTCTAGAGTGATGAAAAACAACAATACAATCAAGTGATTTCACACATAATAAAGTATAATTCTTCTATTTCATACACACTGGACATTTAAGCAGGCATATATTTTATTAGTTGAGTCTTTTTTCTTTAGGTCCTGCTGGCAGCTGTTATTTTTTTTATTTATTTTTTTTGATACTATCTATTATATCCCCCAAAAGTTGGACAATTGCAAGTAAATAAGCAAGTAAATACCTGGTAGGCAGCGAAGTCCAAACACATCTCGACTCCGTGCATTCACCCCACTCTGACTCAGCATCCTCTCCTGTAGGGGAAACAGAATGCATGTCTTTTCAAAGGATCTCTTTGTATTTTACATATCACTACAACAAACAGCAGTTGTACCGTGCTTTAAAGGACAAGCTGTGGGACATTTTATTTATTGTAAATTGCATTCTCCTCAGCTGTGTTAAGACTGCATACCATTTACATTGGAACTCAGAAGTTGAAACGGAAGTTGAAACACCCCTAATTTCACTGCGTTCTATTTGCGAAGTCGAAAACACAAATGTAACTTACGCTCACAACTGTTAGCAATACCAGTTGATAATGATACTCTATATGGGTTTTTGTGTACATCAAAAGCATAGCAACACGTCTACAGTTAAAAATCATAAAGTACTATGTGAACAAGTGATTAACTGTCAAACAAATACAACAAAAATGTGTGTGTGATTGTCTGGTGGAAGCCAACTTGGAATGCTGAACTCTGAGTTTCTGAGTTAAAAATTCTGAAATTCTGTGATTTGTCAAGTCACACAGAGGCTACAGAAACATTGGGCTAATGAGACAGCTGCAAAAAGGTTGGAGTGCGACTGAAAACACAAAGAAGTATGCTAGAAAAGTTTCAAAAGTGAATTTTACTGTTCAAAAAAAAAACTCAGCTGTTTGATGGTATAAACACCGCCATTGCCCTGCTGCTATATAAACACAAACACTTCCTCAGTCAGGTCTTATAGCATTGCTTGACAGAGCCTGTTTTCAGATGAAGGATACACTAGGACTGTGCAATGAATTGAAAATTTCAAGTACAATTATGGCCCAAAACGATTACAAAAACAAAGTAATCAAAATTATTATTACAAAACGCGGGCTTTTATACTGAAAATAACGCCTTTAATGCTGAAAAAAGGTGTCCGACTTCCTGTTCTGCCCGTCAACCCCCAAAAATATAAAACAAACACTGAGTAGAATCCCTGGAGTAAACACGCACAACATTATTTTTTTCCATAATCAAGCAGCCCTAATACACAGCATGCAAATAACATTTCATTGTTTCTGTTCACAAAGACCAAAAGGACAAAATATCAATATCAACAATAAAATCACAAAAATGATTAACAATCCAAATTTAAAAGGAGCAGCACCCCTCTTTCCTTTGCTCACATGAGAGATATAAAGTAGATTCACAAGCACACACTCAGGCCATAGTCTGGGCTCCACTTCTGTGGTTTAGCTGATTGCATTTAAATTTCGACACTGCCTTCTTCTGTCAACAAAGCCTGGCTCGTCTCAGTGGACTCATTTTCAAAGACAAAGAAACAAAGTCAACCACACAATGCTCCATGATTCTTAGTTTCCATGTTGCTGCTCTGTTTGTTCCTACTTTTACTATAATGGTCACACAGAGTCTGTTCTGAGAGCAGAGTCAAACTCCACAGAGCCACAGTGGTTTCTATAATGAGGCTGGGAGCTCACTAGCACATATGCTTCCACTTATCTTTGCTACTGGCCCCCCTTGCGAAGGCCATTTACATTTATCGACCCGTATAGAGCCAACCCCCTGCCATGTGAGACAACGATATGATTATACAGGTGTTAACAAGCTTTATAGTACAGAAATAGAGCTGGGGCCTTGGGTTAAGATCCAAGAAAACTATACATTTGAGAGTCTTGACCTTCTTTCTCAGCTGTTCTCACCAAGTTTGGGCCACAATGAAACTATTCATCATTGTTTCATTAAAGGAACCTGGCTTTATCGTGAAACATCAGTATTTCTTTTGAGTCAGCAAGGATGTGTGAACAATAACAACAAATCTACTGAGTCGCCAGTTATATGCTAACTATTTTGCAGCGTGGTGAATTCTGTGTTAGTAGTCTGCTCATGTGAACCTGAAACTTGAAGCTTGTGCCTCCCCAGTCCCAAAAGGAAAAAAACAAACAGGACACGTTTAACAAAGAGGCTCTTTGCTCTGGAAAAACGGTGGCGGCTAAGCTACGCTTCTTCAAACCTGGCTGTTTTCTTTGCATGTGAATGTCTTGGTGCTTCCCTCAGCGACAAAGAGATTCTACAGTTTGTTGCTGGTGCCATTTTACCTTGCCATCAGACAAACCTTATTAGATTTATGGGGAAAATTTTAGTTTTTGTTAAAATGATACTGTTTGTAAACTATTAGCTGACCTTTGTCACACTATTTGTAAGGGTGTGTTGAGAGGAATTGTTGAGATTTTCTGCTCAACAATCATGACCCAAAAAAACAATATAGAAAGAAAAATAAATAAATAAACACCTCAACTGTCTACACATACACACATTACTAGACCTACGGGGCATTCCATTTGTAGTCGTAACTCAGAATTTATGGAAATTTCCAAGTGGGAAACTCGGGGCAACCTCACAAACCCTAAAAACTGCTACTTTTATTGTTAATAGACTTCTGTCGTATGTGTTTCACAGCACATCACTCCTAAACTTTTTGCCTCATTTGTTCCATAGTTTTTGCGACTTCTCAACTGGAATGCAGTGAACTTGGGGGGTGAAGTTACTCCCAGTTCCAATGTAAATGGAATATAGCCTTAATATCACTAAGAGATACACCATTGCTGTTTTTTCTTGCTTCCTGACTAATGTGTTATTCCATTTGTGTTAAAATAAGATAATATACATCAGATAGCTAGATAGAAAACAGTTAACATACAAAAATGAAAAAGTTATCATTGTAAGAAGTTAAAAAGAATAAAAATAGAATAAAAAGATTAAAAGAAAACACATACAAGTGAAAACAAATACAATAATTTATCAGATAAAGCCTCAAATGAGTCATAAACACAATAATACAAAGAAAGAATGTCAGCTTTCAATCAGTCCATATGACCACATGGGCTTTGAATAATATCATGTTGGCATGACTGTGGTCCTGAAAAACACAACAGGATTGGTCCAAAGTGTTGAAATACATTACATTTCAATTACTATTCCTCTACTGTCAAGATATGGGTAGAGTTGCAACAATTTAAATGAGAAAATTAAAAGGCAGAAAACTCTGTGGAAGAGCAGGGCTTTCTTAAATTATAAAGCAGGACACTAAACTTTTACAACACTCTGTTTCTGCCAGAGCACTGTATATTTTCCCTCATCTGGTTTTAAAACTTACCCTGCTTTCTCTGTGTTTCTCTACATCAACACCCACATAAAGCCCACAGCTGAATTCCTTTCTTCTTTTAACAATGTCAGAGTCTATTCAGACCTTGTTTTATTACCATACGTTAGTCTATTAAATATATGCCTTCTCGTCAGAGGTGATTGTGTTGTAGGTCAAGTAAATAAGAACACAACACATAAGCAGAGCTTTTCAGACTCTTCTATGTACATAATGTGTTTAAGGGTGATGTGAGTGGAGCTCCCTTGGTTGAACTAGTAAAAAGTAGATTTGTAGATACATTGTTGATAAACCAGAAAGTTTTAAAAGATTCATAGCAAATTGATTTTTTTTAAACTGTGAACTGCAGGTATTTCTGCTTCAGTTGCAAGTTGTACACAAGAGAGTAAAGTTGGATAAAGAGATAAGGAAAATGGGATATAGATAATTGGGCTAGTAAAGTAAAAGCAGCCGTCAAGTCTCCGAATCACATACCAGTCAGAGAACACATTTTCATAGCTGCCTTTCTTCTAACATTTCAATTTAGCTTTCACAGTGTGGCTTCTGTGTCCCCACAGTATCAATTTGGAGTGCCTCATTCTCCCCCCAGTGTTGACGCTCTGTCCCACTTTTGCCCTTTTCTGCTCCAGCTCTTAGTTTTTAGGGACAGCAGCCAATGTTTGCTGCAGTTTCCATTGCTCATGGCTTCCCCCTGCTATTGTGGCCAGCCGTCTCTCTCCCTCTCTCTCTCTCTCGCTCTCATAAAAAAATATTATTTTATTTTATAATAATTATTATATAATAGTGGACCTTCAGTATGGTTGTTGCAGTTACTGCCTGATCCACTGAATGCATGATCACTGCACATCTTCCCCAACTATAGGCAAGTTCTGTGTTTATTACTGTTACTACACCCATAAATATAAAATAAAAAAAACAAGCCAGCATGACCGAACCAAAAGTAAACTACCGTTTTCAAAAAATAAGCTGTCATTAATTTATGACCAGGTGTTCCGGGAACTGCAGAAAGACAGAAAAAAAGTGTCACGTAGAATGCATTGTGCTCCTTAAAACTGTCGAAAGTCCGAAATTTTTGAATCAAGGAGAATACAGTGCAGGGGAACATCTGACATCCCAGCTTCAGCAGCTGATCTGTCTCAAGTGCACACCAGCTGTTGAGGCAGCAAACAAAACAATAATGACAGACTATTATCTAAGTATCACTATAAATCAGGAAAATGCATGAAGAAGATATCATTCATTATGGTAAACTACTGGGTTAGACTTTTGCCACATCTTTTCTTTTCTTTTATTGTGGTGATGACTTTGCAGTGGGTGTGACAAGATGGTGTAACAACCCTAAACTTCAAATCTGATTCTTCTAAGATATGATCCGCTAATGCACTTTTAGCCACTTCACTGTATTTTAGTTTATTCGTACAATGTTATTTCTGCATGAATGGGGACAAGCGCATGGCAGCGTAAAGTGGCTTTGAAGCATAATGTGGGCATTTAGTCGTTTTCCTCAGTGGACCTCTCTTTGAAGTGTTTCCTATCATTCTACTCACAATCTTGTAAGAGATTTTTTTTTATGTACAGAAATAAAATGGACTGTGACCTCTTACTATTTTGGATACCCGTGCCCTTTACCAGAAAGGACTGTAATAGTGACTAAGATACTGACTGCATGCTGTATCTCAGTGTGAGTTAGAGTTTGTAAACCATTCACTATTCTGCACCAATGTCAATAAAAAAAGTATTTTTCTCCCCATGCAAGAAAGAGAGGAAAGACTACGACATCACAATGTTCCCAAAGTAGTGAAGCATTTTGAGACTTTTTCATTCTGGGACTCATTCTTCTAAAATTAGCATTATAGAGCTCCCAAAACGCCGGTCCCAAGGGGAATTAAAAAGCCAAAATTATACAAAATGTCTGCTGATTCTCCTGAGTAATTACCAAAACACAGCCAGAAAACAATCCCTCTTTACCCCTGCTGGCCCATCTCACTTTCATTCACACACACACACACAGACCTCTTCCCCTTCTAATGAGAAGAGAGACATTAGATTTGTTTCTACCGTGCTTCGGTATCTGTCACTAAAAATAACATTGCTTGTCCAGACACTTTAAATCCATGTCTATATATTTTGTCTTGCAGAGGTTGAATTTTGGCCACAAAATAAGAAAAAAAAATACATAAAAAAAGCATCTGCAACATAAATAATATGAGTAATACATTAATGTTTAATGAACTGGGAATTATGGTGATTAATATTTAATGTGACATTTTCTGCATCACACGTCATATAATTAATATATAGCACAAGAAAGTCTCAACAGAAGCATGAAGAGCCAGAACTGTTCACAGCACTAACTCTATGTTACGATGTACAGTATATTTGCTAAATGATTTATGTATGATTCACCATCTCGTTAAAAAATTGTTTGCGCAGTTGATTATATAGAAAATAAAATAATTTTATGACTTAGTGACAGAAAAACTGTAGTCTAACAAGACTTAAAAAGCTGGTACTCTCAGCTGTAGTTGAAGTTTCTCTGAGTTTGCTTGATGATGTAATTATGTTTCAACACGTTTTAATGGCTGGTGTGAATGGGCTGGTAAGAGTCTATAACCACACTAATTGATCTGTACATGGTGGAACAGTGGAACTTTTGGGTAAAATAAAGACATCATGCTTAAACACTAATACGCTAATATTTAAGAGGTACAATGTTTACTATGGTCACTGGGGAGGGAGAAAAAAGTTCTTAGATTACGATACGCAAGTCTCCCTTATACAAACATGAACCAACAAGAAAGATCAATAAATGTTAAAAAGAGAATATAAAATAACAGCTGACTGTATCCGTTTGCCTCCTGCTCACTCATGTTAATGAAATGGAACAGCCTGGCAAGTTAAATACACATTAATTAGAGAACCAACATACTGTTGACTCAAAATTAGCTGGGTGAATCAATTCACCTTTAAGATGCAAAAGAAAGTATGTGTACTTGATTTAATCACTAAAAAAACATTTAAACAAATTATTCAGTCATAAAAATAGCCGTTGATTCATTTAGGAATCAGTTAATGATCGATTAATCATTACAGCACTGAAATGAATAAAGAAATGATGAATGACTTCACTATGTTTTCTAAAACAAATTCATTTAAATGCATCAGTCTTTCCAACAGCTACTCATTCTGTCTGTCTTTTTCAACCCATCTGCCCAAGACAGTTGGTTTGGCTTCTATGAATAACACTCTCTCACTCTCACTCATTCTCTACCGGTCGCGGGGGGCTCTGGTGCCTAACTCCAGCTGACATGGGGCGACACCCTGGACAGGTCGCCTATGAATAACACAACACAGTATAATCCTATCCTGCTGTAAAACCATCCCGGGTTAAATTCTGTTATGATTTGTCAATGACTATACTTAAAAAGGTGCAGTACATAACATTTAGCATCATAAGATAACAGGAAACATGTAAAATATATGTTGATTTTTTTTGTTTATGTTTACAATGACCTGTTCACTTCCTGTCATTCACTCAATGTGTAAAGAGAGTGGAGAGAAGTTTAGGAATACAACCAGCAGGTAAAGACAATGCCTATTTGGTCTCCCAGTCTCAATTATAATAAAAAAAAAGAGGTAAACATTGTAGTCTACCACCCTTAAAAATATTTGCTTTATACATGAATTTCATCTATTTGCTCACTTTACTGGGCTGTGACGAACATTAAAGCAAACAGTAAAAACTGTAAACAGCTAACTTTAACATTAAAGGTCTTGGCACACCGGACGTGCTGCAAATATACGAGATGAAAGTATGACGCATACCCTCCCATATACAACAAGTGCGATGTAAAGAAACAAATCGAGAAGACGAGGGAGAAAAAAAATCACATCAAAGCCACACACACAGAAAGAGAGAGAGAGAAAATGAATGGGCTCTCCTTCATCATCAGCCTGATTTGAATAAATTGTCCCGAACTTTGATGTCCGGTGGAAACACAAACTGATTACCAGGAATTCTTTTCCCAAGGTAAATACAGTATGATCCTGATAATAAAAGTTCCTGGGAATGCCAAAGCAAGCGTCTCACACACACACACACACACACACACACACACACACACACACACACACACACACACACACACACACACACAGGTACACACGCTGCTGCTGCTGCTGCTGCTGCTGCTGCTGCTGCAGAGAGGAGCTCAGAGGGAACAGTCAGTGAAAAACTATTTTGAAGCTTCATTTACACACACCATCCAAATGAAGTTCTATTATGTCCCACACCTAACATGAAATGTTATTAACCGGTTCAGGAATGATATTTTTTGTTGCAACTGGTTCAGGAACATCAATTTTAGGGTGGAACCTAAAGCTGGAAACTGTAAAATACCGTTTCTGTTCTGAACGAACCAGCTGGCTAAAAATTCTGGTTCAAAGCCCTGATCACTGCTATGAAACGTGTTGACAGCAAGCTGAAGAAGATGGAGTGACAGGAACACAAGAAAGACTCAGACTAGCTTTACACAGCAATTATTTACTAATGTGACAACAACACTATCTTTAGCCAGTAGAGTCCAGAGTTGAATGTATGCCACAAAGCCAGATTGCACCCATTTGTTTCCCTCCAGACTCTTGTAAACTGTCAGTGACTTTCTGGAGTAAGATGAAGGTAAAGTTAATCAAGAAGATGATGTCAGGACACTGCAGCTCTGGAATAATGTCCTCTCTGGCCGTTTCAAAACTCCTAAATAAGCATGCCGGAGGAAGTTTGTATAAATATAAAGCATCGTCTTTGCCCGCCATGGTAGTGCTGTGAGCAAACTGAGTCACATGAAGTCTGGGGCTCTACAGTATATGCTCCAAAAGGACAAGCAAACATGTTTCTCCAACCCTTTCACTGGTTAACAACTGGTTAATTATCACCCAATGGCAGATCAATGCACTCTCTAGGGGAGCCATAAATCTGCTCCACCCATTGTTGCACTCTGTTTGACAAGCTTCACAGGCTCAGGGGCTGGCAGTGAATGTGGTGCTTGGTTCCTGTGGGTGAACTGTACAGCTTCAGCTCTCTGCTATCACGCTTCAATCGTCAACCGGGCTGAGTAAAGCTCAGTTGATCTCTCCTCTGGCATTCCTGCCTCTGTGCTGCTTAGTGCTTCAAAGCTGGCTGAGAGATGCAGATTTAGAATGAACTCAACAGACACAACCAAACTGTGCCTGAATCATAATCCTTATTTAACACTTTGTTGTTTTTTTTAAAGAAAAATAACATGCATTTACTATTTCAAACATCTGAATAGACTGATTTGGCACTTTTATTTTAAATAACTCACTGTGAATACCAATTGCAGCAACTGATTGATAAGAATATTTAATAGCCAACTATACTGATTTGATTTAGCTAAAGTGTTTTTCAGCTTTAGCTTTTGATTTTAGCTTCTTAAATTATGTGTTTAAGTTTCTTTGTTCCTCTCTGACACTGACTTAAATATCTTTACTTTGAGAACGCCATCATTTTCTGATATAAGAAACACTGACTGACATTTTCTGACAATTTTTGACATTATATGCACATAACTACTAATCTATCAATTGGTCATGAAAGGTTAGTAGCCCAAATTACCATATTTCTAGATTTCAGAAAACAGCCCATACAAATTATGATCATAAAAATAATCAACAATTGCACCTCATTATATGCTTTCCAGAACAGTTTGAATGGATTTAATGCTGTGGTAGATTATTCAACAACAATGTTTGAGGTGACACTGCATGAAGTACTGACAGATAGTCAACCACAGGCTACACTGTGTCCTTCTCATTGAAAACATGATTGCCAGCAGGGACCTTGGAAAAACTGATTTCACCACATAAAAAAAAAGTCTATGATATCTAAACCCATACTAAATGTGACGTCAGCAGACCTCTGGCCACTGATGGTCAGAGTGTTGTCACTGGAAGAGTCCTGAGCGTGATGTCTGATACAAGAATGATACCAACAATGCTGAACTGTGCTGATCGGTTAAAAAGACTATAAAACCCTGAAAACATGTGTTAATCTCCAACATTTAACAAGGACATTTCTTAAATCTCAGTATTTAATAGACAAATCTGGTGTATTTAGTGACAGCACAATTGTGAGCCGAATCACAACCCATTCAGCCGTATTTAAGTTCTGTTCTGTTTTGTTCATCACTAGTTTGTGTCGCATATTAAACAACGCAGTCACAGCACTTTCGAGCAGCCGTGTGACTCCTATGACAACCCCACCCACACTGAGGAGATACTGTAGTAATGGAAAATGACGTGCCTCATACCAAATCAAGTAGGGTCGAGCCGTGCCGAGCCGTGTTTGAACTGTATAGTGGAAAAGCCCCATTAGTTTGTGTCATGGAAGTCAACCTGAACAATTCCAAGCACCAAAGTCAGAGCAACAGATTTGAAGTTACTGATGGAGGCAGCAGTGGTTCAACAACTCCTGCGTGCTGTGAATGTAATATCACCGATTTTCTCTATGGATAGTAGTGTGAAGAGTGAGTGGCTTGAAAAGTGATAAAAACAGAAAAGGCTGACTAAGATAAATCAGCAAACATATTCCCAAGTAGGGGTAGACAGAGACTTATAACAATTATTACCAGTTAATGAAGACAATAACCAATATTAGGAACCAATATCCATTTCCAGTAAAAGTGAAAATCACAAACAGTATTTATGATGCAACATATTAAAACAGAGAAACAAATCTAAAATTAGGTTAAAAAATAAATAAATAAACAATGGGGACAAGTGTATTATATTCTGTCTCTATTCTATCAGAGAGGATAGGAGGTCACAGTCCATGTTTTCATTATAACATGATATAAGTGGTGGGCCACATGTAATCGAATGGAGGGGACGCCAGTTTGACAGCTCTGTCATAGATATTAATTAAGCCTTCTGTACATTGGGTTAAAAAATAAATCTGTTTTTCCTTGTGTCCCCACTGGCAGCCACTTTCCTGTCCCTTAAATTCAGAAAATATTCCACAAAAAAGGTAAGAAAAAAAAATAGTCATTAGCTGCAGCCCCATCATATTTTATTCTATGCAAAATGCCTTGGATGGTTTCAAGACTGATTAAAGAGAAGATTCACCAATAATTGCAAACCCCCACAACCATCTGGGCCAAATTCATACCAGGAATTGATTCAGTTTTCTAAAGTAGCATTAACACATGCTCATGGAACCCACATGAGTGTGTGGGTGGCCTAGTGCATATCATCTACACAGCCTACTACATCGTATTACCATATCTGAGGCTCAGCCACATTCTCACACATGGACATTAGTGATTCCACTGGTGAGGGGCTGTGGGGATAAGTGCATGTCAAATTCTGGTGAAATCACATACAGACCCCCACAATTGCCGTCTCCATGGCAACAGCCAGATGTTGTGCAGTGCACATCACCCCCATCACCACCACATGAAAGATTCACCCGAGGGCCAAGTGAAGAGGCATCTGTTACTGTTTTCCCCTGCGGCTGCTGAAAATAACTGGGGGGAAAAAGAAGCCAGGCAACACAAAGCCATACCAAGAGATTCTTGCTTAAAGGAACGAATGAGCAGTTTTCAGCACAATCACGGTGAGTACACATTGCTTTGTGCTCTCTATCAAACCAGTGAGCGATCCAGGCATCTTTCTGCTCAGGGGCACAATAAGAACAGGAACTGTGTCTTTCAAATCTATTGAAGAGCAGCAGCAAATCCTAAAAAATTTTGAAAGCAATTCACATTAAATTTAAAGTCATTTTCAAATTGCAAATTTGCAACAACACAATTAGCAAATAATCAATGTTGCGATTCAATAGGGCTGCAACTCACATTTATTTTTATAATAGATTCATCTGACTATCTTCAAATAGTTGTTTGGTCCATAAAATGTTGAAACATTTTGACTGCTGTTTTCCCCAACCTGGAAATGATGATGCTCTCAAATGTCATGTTCCATCCAAGCTAACATTAGTCAGGTTTAATGATATTGTTGTTAGCTTCATGTTTGAAATGTGACAAATTTAATAAATTATTAATAATCCATTCATCTTTGCAGCTCTATAATTTCATTGTTCTGTTTTTCATTCCATGTTCTGTGTTAATCTAAAAAAATGTAACACATCCATATTGGAAATAATTCATATCTTTAGGATTCTATCCTTGCATTTCATTCTAAAAGTTAATAATTAAACGTGTCTTATGCTCTATCATGCTTAATACTTATAACACACTAAATAAGTGAACCCTGACAACATTGCATATCAAACTGCAATCGCATGAGGAAAGGAAAACCACATTTAAATATTTTCCCCACATCATTCAGACATAATTCACAGACAGTAGCATATTTGGTATTTAGAAGAAAAACTGGCTACTATAATAACCGCGCAGGTCATCTGGAGATGATGACTGCCTGTGCTTTTTTTCTTTGTTTACAACAACTGAATCCCACATCTGAGGCAAACTCCCATGTCACCTCACTGTAGAGTACCAACTATTCTTCACATGCCTCTAACAAGACACAAAGCCACAGACACTGTATGGCGATTATAAATTCATCTCCCTGCCGTCATGCAGGAAAGAAACAGCAGCCATTTGCAGCCTGGTTTCCTCCAGTAAAGCTGCCATCCTGAACTGTGAACAAAAATAACACCAGACACTACACACTCCACGTTCATACAGTGAATAGCCCCTCAGAGACAACTCTGAGGAGGGACTGCAGGTATCTATTCATGCCTGGCTGCAAACTATATTAATAGCTCAGCAGTTAAGTGTAGTGAATGATGCCACATGCTTCCTGTATCCCGACATTAACCTGCATCTTAAAGTTCTGCCTGAAGTGCAAATGATTTTAAAGGACGGTCCGGGACTTTCGATGTGTGGTTGACTGAGTTACTTCTACATACTTAGTGTGTTACATGCACTCTGTGTGCTCCCTGTGCTGAGAAGCAGCTGGGAGCAGGTGCAGACGAGCTCAGTGAAACACTGCGGAGACCAGGAACAAAAGAACAGATTTATCCACCTGACAAAATCTTCACCCAACAAAGAATATCTTCACTACTTTTTCTCACCTTTCCATTATACGGTCCTAGCAATACTTGGCTCTACTTAGTGTTTTTGCTTTTCCATTGGGGTAGTACCTGGTGCCCGGTGCTTTTTTAGTACCTGCTCTGGCGAGGTTCCAATACTGAGCCAATACTAACATGTGACTTCAACTGACTGACGCCCACTGATTGGTCAGAGAGTGTCGTCACTGGAAGAGTCCAACCCCATTTTTAAAAACCGGCAAGAGCCACAGGTACACCATCGCCTCGATGCCCTCCGTTGTTTGTTCGTGTGTTTATGTCCTGTATGAAACGACGACGTCACGCTGTGCTATGATGACCCCGCCCACATTGAGGAGGGACTATGAAGTCATGGAAAAAGAATACCAAACCAAGTAGAGTCAACTCAAACAGGAAAACAGAGTAAAAGTACATTTTGTGAATCACTCACTTCCCCACACCAAAGTCCAAAGAGAAAATAGGTGATTTTACATCACAAGACATGAGAGTTATGGATCCACTGCTGCTTCCATCAGTAAGTTCAAATATTTTGTGCACACAACACAGTCACCATTGACTTCTATGTGTCATAACTAACAGCCATACTTCAAAAAAAAAAAAACTGAACTACAGCATTTGTTTAAGAAACAGCAATAATCACTGCAGTGACTCAGAGAGTTTAAACCCTCAAATGACTGACTTTCAAAGTAATGGTCTGTATTTATAGAGCACTTTTCTAGTCTAAAAGCTGCTTTACACTACAATTAAGCCGTTCACACACACGACCATACAGCCTTTCCTATCACACATCTCTCATACCGATTCACAGCCAGGAAAAGAACCTGGATCCTTAGACTTGAAAGACGACTTGCCCTACCACTGAGCCACTGCTGCCCCGTAAATCCCACCCCCTGACCGAAAACTGCAATGATGGAATATTAGAGGTCCAACAATAGATTATCTGTTTAAAAAAAAAAAAAAAGACTGGCCAATTACTTATTTATCGCAATAAATTTCCCTCATTATTAAAAAGATTTTCAACCTATATAAATTAACTTCATGTTTGTGTCATACTTAGAGGCACAAAACACAGGGTTTGGATCTTTTACCAAGTTTAAAAAACACAAATAACTGGTTCATCCAAAAATTAAATGACTAGATAAAAAGTACCTCGATAATTAACTGGGTCATTTTCAAAATAGTGACAACCTTTTCAGCCATATTTATAATATAGATATGTTGCTATAAAAAAAATATATGTATTCTGTAAAGCAGAGGGAAAACTGCCTCGCTGGAATAACACAATAACACAATAACACAATAACTCAAACTGGGTTTCGACGCTTGAATGATGAAGAGTCTTTCAATTAAAAAAGGAACTAGATAAAAAGCGGGACGTTTTGTCACTCGGCTAACTCTTACCTTGATGTCCGGCAGCATTTGTCTCACTTTGAACGTGGTTTTGGATCCTGTCAACATCTTTCACGACGACTCGACTCCACTTGCGCGAGAAAAACACGAGCGAATAAAGAGCGAGCGGGAAAGAGGAGCTAACGGGAGCCGAGTTAGAGGTGTCCTCTTTTTATTTTTCAGCCGCGAAGAGAAAACGATAAAGACGGAGAGGAGCGGAGAGGAGAGGAGCGGACTCCGGTAGCGGCCGGTGGCTTGGCTGGTGGCTTGGCTGGTTAGCCCGTGTCAGCGGCTGCTGTGAATGAACAGCCAACTGTTTTCTCTCTTTTCATCGCTGCTCTCACTGACAGACACACCGCGAGTCCTGAACACAGTGACAATGGCAGCGGCGGCGCACAGTAAACGCCGCAGAGAGTCTGTCCAGTCTGTTAAACACTGACGTCTCTGCTGCTCAGACCGCGTCTATTTGTTCTTGCCTTCGCCATAGTGAAACACACTGGTGGAGGGGAAAAAAGAAAAAAAAGGCAAGTGTAGCGGTGGAGCTTCTTAAAGGGCCAGTACCCCGAAAATACTCAGACGACTTCACGGTGAAAGTCCAGGTCCAGTGTCTCAAAAAACTGAATGAGCTACTTATAAGTATGTTTGTGTAAGTGTAAAGTGGCGTTGAAATAAAAAAGAAAAATGTTTTAATAGCCTTTTATATGTGCACCATAGAGTTATATATGTACAGTAGGCAAGGGTCATGCCATACAGACGCTGCCATCTTGCGCCACCATGTTTCTACGGAAGCCTTAAGGTTTCCTGCTTTGAAGCGGAAGCTTATGCCGTGTTCCATTCATCAGAGCTCGGCACTGGGAGTGATGTCACCGCAGAGTTCTCTGCATTCCATTTGAGAAGTCATAAAAAAAACTGTCTGTGGTTTATTAGGGCGGTGCTGGTCTTGCTAATGTTTATTTTCTAAGAGCTTTACGCTCATTTAGCCATAAAAATAGAAACACTCCTGGTGTGTGTGTGTGTGTGTGTGTGTGCACAGTGGTCACACTGAACGGTCACTGCTTAAAGTCATAAAGGTCTGATAAAAGGCAAAGGCTGGATCACAAAGGGGAAAGAAAATGTTAAGCAATCAAACAACGATACAAAATACTTGAAGAGACTATGCATGTGTTATGCATCGCAGTTTTTCAATACATCATAACCTATGTCCATTCTGCTCTGTTGTCTTTTAACCAATAGAAACTAACCAGAGATTATGGCTGCACTTTAGGGAAACTTGTCTCCAAGGAAACTGCATTTATGTCGCGACAAAACAACAAAAATTAGGACTCATCTGCCACCAAGGCCACAATGATTTGTAACGTCAGAGTACAGCAAATGTAGGCCATGTCCCGACAGCTTCATGTAAATGAGACTATGTTTGTTACTGAAGGCACACTTCCTGCCGCCAGTAGGTGACGCAATCAATGGCAATCGGTGGAGCAATTGGTCCTAAAAAGAAGATGAAAAAGAATTAAAAAAAAAAAAAAAATGCCGAGACGGAAGTGCTGCGTGCTATTCCTATTCTTCTGCTATTCTTCTTCCAATTACTGGCAACAGGCTGTACACTACGAGCTGCAATGCTGCCCCCTACAGTTCAAACTTCTATTCTTTAATCCTTCCGGTGCACAGATGTTCAAAATTTCCCATCACAAATTGAAGTCCTTCTAAAAAAAAATGTTTCTGTCGCTTCATATTCCGATTATTTTCACCAATCTGTACACCGAGAGGTGCAACGCTGCCCTCCACAGGTCGAAGGTATTCAGCACATTTCAAAACTCTTCAATGCAGATCAGACTTCTGCTGTGAAAATTGAGTTCTGACCCAGTTTTAGGGTGATCCCATTAACTAGATCACACGTTCACATTTTGTGTTCCCACTAGCCAAGCAGATAACTAATTGCAATTTTCTGAATTGCGTTTAAGAGCTTTGAACTGCGATGAAGGAGGATGAGAAGAGGGTGTGATAAACAATTTCAAAATCCAATTCATTTTTGCAAGAATTATAGTTAAAAGCACACTTTTACATTTTGTGCTGTGTGGCACTAGCCACAAAATGTTTTTTTTGTTTTTGTTTTTGTAACTGTAATTTCTGCAGAATTCATCAGATCGTCCTAAAACGATGTCAGATTGCAATGCTTTTGTGCACGGCAGGGCCCTCGAGAGTGTGCTAAAGAGTAAGTGAAAGAAAAAAAGATGAATAATCATAGTGGATACAGTAGGGCCGTCACACCAGTTGCGGCTAGAGCCCTAATAAAGCACATTCTTACTAAAATGAATAGCTGACTCATCGTGACAGTCGGCCACAGCAACTCTGTGGTGTTCCAAACCTAGAAACTCCTTTAAAACACGAAAACAACACTGTTAAATCACCAGCTAGTGCCTGTTTTTGTTCCGCAGTACCTTTTATTCTGGATCCTTTAATGGCTCTATGTGGTGATTGGCTCCTCCTCTCCTCTCTCATCCAAGCTGGAGAAAGTAAACCAAGAGTAATTTTCCTTTAGACCAAAAAAAATACAAGCCAATTCAGCAAAAAAAAAAAAAAAAAAAAAAAAGAAAAGAAAAGTCCTCTCCAGTGAGAAGGAGGCAGGTTTGGGTCCGTCCTGCTCGACAGGTGGGTGCACTATAACAGAGAGAGGTCTGGATTTTTGACCACATTGGAAACTGTTCAATATTACATAAGGGGCTCCGATTTCTCTAATACATAAAACAGTCCTGGACTCCGGGCCTTGCATCATCTGAGCTGGACTTATTCAACTATGTATAATGCAACAAGGTTATAAGGGAATAGAGAAGCCGCTGCTGAGAATTAAATGTGATACTCAGCTGTTTTGTTTTTTTTTAACATAACCATCATTCAGTAATTCTTTTCCAGTTCGAGACTTTCTGAGTGTGCTCTGTAATAACTGAGTTCAAACTGCATTCATATATTGCAAACCAATACAATTTCTGTTGCAACTCATGATTATTTTAAGCATCCGCTCATCTCTCAGATGTCCCTTGGTACTACTGTACGTCTTCACAATTAAAAGGATGGTACAGTATTCATTTATTTAATTTTTTTTTAAGTGCAGTTGTGTGAGGTACTGGTGTGCCCCAGCACTGGGAACCAGTTAAAAGTAGCTTGAAACATGGCTGCTATTGGGATTTTAATGCATCCTTAAAAATAAAAATATATATAATAAATAAAAAGTCTACAGTATCTTCTGAATATTTTTTCAGCTTCATCTAACTGCTCAACAGCCTTTTTTTGACTGCAAAATAAACTTTGTAATGGTTCGCTCCCTGTACTAAACTCTAAACATTAATCTAAACAAAAATCTGCAATTTTACAACATGAAAAACAGGTGTTATAAATCCACTACTTTCTTCTTTACCGAGTTTTAATGTGCCAACTTGTGACTTTGGTTAAAAACCCTTCTCTTACCAAACGAGGCAGCAGTAAACCAGCAGCTCCTGTGTTCTCTATGGACTTTGGTGCTTTACAAACCTCAGTTTTCAGCCGGAGAAGTTTGTCCAACAGTGATCTGTCACACTCCTGACATATTGTAGACTCATGTAGGTATAGATTTTATCTGGTGATAAACTGTTAGTGTCAGTATGCCACACAAACATGCTGGAAGACATGAACGATCACCCAGACATCTGAAAAAAAAACACAAAACATATTCTTGAAATACAATGAGAATTTATTCAAACGGTGCAAAAATTATTATTATTAATAATAATAACAATAATAATAATACAATAATAGATCATAACCTAACATAAACTCTGATGTTCTTTCTGTCCAGATTGCACTGTCACACAGCCTTCAGAGCCAAAACTGTTTCAAAGAAGAAATAAAATGAAAACACCTAAAAATAAAAATAAAATAAAATAAAAAAAGGACGACTGATATCAAGATAAAAAGAATGCACAAATGTAGCCATGTGCCATGTCCATGCAACAGTTTCAGTCCCATGCAAATTGAAGTATTCCATGTTTAAGACCTTGGACGAGGAGTTTAGCGTTGTCGCAGAAACGATGAAAAACCAACCCTGGTCACATCCGCTGCTAAACTCTGAGTCATTTCTCCTCTGGTTCAGAAGGAAACCAGCTGGGTCGACGAGAACTTTACAGGCATGTTTTAGCAGGACGGAAGAGGATTAGGAAACAAAATATAAAGAATAAAGTGAGAACAGAATTGAGTTGTCTCCGAATTCCGACCTTTTCCTCATAAATCTGTCTTTTTTTGTAAGAAATCTGAGATTTAAGTCAGTCAATTTTTTTTTTTTTTTAAAAAAGTCTAGAATTCTGAGAAAAATTCTAGCTTTTTGTCTCAAGAATCAGATTTTAATCTCACGACTCTGAGACTAAACTGTGACATTAAGCTCCAAAAATATCCCTGCGGCCCTAATCCTCTTCCAGAGTAAAGAGCATGGATCTGTGCTCATTTAAAAACAAACCAACCAGAAACAAACCAAAAGAGCAACAAATAAAATCCAAACTGCTTGTAATTAGCAATGTCAGAAAGAACATCCTAATCGCGTCAACTAAATATATTCACAAGGAAACCTATTTTTAAAAAATCTCAATAGAAATATATATATATATATTTCTTAAATGGTATCTTGTTAGGACAGCGTTCAGGAAAATAAGTTTGCAGTGAGAGCCTGAAGAATGTGGAGGCTCGTGTGGGAGTCGCCCTCAACAACGAACCCAGACAGATCATCATCTTTATCATCATCATCATCATCATCATCAACTGCTTTCCTTTTCTTACCAACAATATACATTATTCTACTTTTTAAAAACACTGGAAAAAACTTTGGGCTTAGAAAAATAACACGCAACACATTTGTACAACCTCCCAACTTGTTTTCATCTTTAAATACAAATTAAAAAAAAAATAATTAACAGGTGTGGCCTGTAAATTTGGATGTTGAAAAAAAAAGAAGAAGAAGAAGAAGAAGAAGAAATGGTTTCATTAGCTGATCAGGGGAACAATACATGCGCACACACATACACAGCAAGTGCATTAATAACAAATCAACACGCAAAAACACAGCAAATGTTCTCTGAGGGGAAAGAAAACGGTGTCACCTAAGTGTTTGTTTTTATTGTTATTAAAGCATTATTGTTACTTTGTATGCACAGCAAAACACCTTCATCCACCTACAAGAACCGGAAAATACTGTTACACCAACAATTTGGTCATTTTTGGTTGTGTTTTAGGGCACAAACTCAAAATATTGAGTTGGAAGAGAGGAAAAAGACAAAACAAGGGTGCCCTCTATTGGGCAAGGCAGTGAATTGCATACTACATTGTGCTTTTTCTAATATAAAGAATAAAAGTTGAGTAGGGTAACATGTCTCCTCCTACACAAAATGATTTCCTCAACATGACTCATAAGGTAAATCACAAATAAAAAAATTTAAAGGTGCAGTGTGTAAAATTTAGATTAAATAATTTGGTTTTGGCAGAAATTGTAAAATAATTTTTTAGTGTGTACAGCCTACTTGCGTGAGTAGTCATTTTTCATTACCCCAAATTATTTTAAGAGTTGGGTCAGCACTATAGAGGAAGCCATTTTGGACCACCAGGTGAGCTGAGGGATAGATAAAACTTTACACGCTGTACCTTTAAGTAGTCATTTCCACATTTAAAAATTCTAACAAGTTAAAACTCCAACAGATACTTGGTACTTGGTATGCAGAAATGAAATCATGTTGACAGATTTGGGGGTCACTGCAGTGGGAAAAAAAAACTGCAGGCAACAAACTTGAACGCGAACTTGAACGACAATGAGAAAAGACGCCGTGCACGAGGACAAACGTTTTTAAAAAGGCAACTAGGAGACTGAGATAGATGATGACGCTGGCACCAAGATGCTGCTTCTTCTACGGTAAGTGAACTCCTTCAGATTCACGACAGAGGTGGCAGTGTCTGCAGAGATGACCAAAGGACAAGAGTCAGGCCACTTCCGAAAACAGCAAATTGTATGTCGACGGGCGTCCGGAAAGTGCTTGAATTTGTGCAAAGAGGAGTGAACTTTTTAACATTTTAAGCAGGACAAATGCGCAGAAAATTAAAGCTTCAGTCTGTGAGTTGTCTGTTGAAATTCTCTTCATGTCTGGGGAAAAAAAGGAATCTGGAAAAGGTTGTAGAAATGTGATTCTTATCTTCGAAGATTCTACATGGATTGAAAAGACCTGCTCCCTTACAGTGTAGTAGAAAACCAAGGCTTCACTTTAACGATTACAAGTGAGCCACAGTATGTCACACCCTCACATGACTGTTTCAGGTTTAACCCAGGATACTTGTGCAAGTCTAGCTTAAATAAATGTAAGAGACAAATGTAAGACAACATTTCTGAGATTTAATTGTGTTTTTACGTTGCCTTTTTCTAATTTTAAAAGCTACCTAATCTTGCAATCTCTCTAATTTTCATGACAAAACCACACAGCAGCAGATTAGACACTCATATTAGTAGCTTTATGTACTGAATCCATTTTGAATTAAAAAATATATATTTTTGATCAAATTATGACCCAAGGAACTGGAAACTGGAAATCAAACTGAAAGATTCACACATCCAATAGTGACTGTATCATGTCTGATGCCTTGTTCATCCATATGTAAACAGAGGTTTTATCACTGAAAACAGAGACTTTTGCAAACTCCAGCCAAAGTGGAATTAAAAAAGTTAAAAAAAAAAACAAACATTCATGTTATAGATGGGTATAATGTTTTTGTCTTGTGACGTATATGTTTGCAACATATGTTTTGACTGCAACAATGAATGATGTCAAAGTAACTTTCTTCTGGACAGGACCGGGTCAAACCTCCAGATGGTGGAGGGATTCTGACATGCTTAATACAGTGCTTGACAGGGTTCTCATATGTGGCGGTGTAGATGTTTAATTTTTTTTTTAATGATATTTTTGAAAAATCAACCCATGTGGATGAAGTCTTCCTTTACAAAACCGACTTTTTTTTTTTAAATACCTGGCCACGTGTGAACTAGGGATGAATCGCATGCAAGAAAACATTAAACATCATAAAGAACCACACAAGTTTATAACATGACCACTCATGTTATAAACTTGACTGCTTGGGCTAACGGTGCGAGATGTTTGTCCAGATAACTTTTATGTATTGATGGCTATCAGGACGTGGAGAATGTTAATATGTTAATATTAAAAAAAAAAGTGCTTCAGAGACGGGACTGTAGCTTCAAGAGAAGTTCAAAAATTCTGCTGGACCAATATGATTAGAACTTTCAGTGTGATAATGAAATTGTTATTCTAACCGCCACAGCGCCGACTGTTTGTCGTTTCAGTGTTAGTGTCGTGCACGAGAGGTTGACGCATCACTTCGCGTCCTATGAACAGATGTTGGAGACAAAAATCTGTTCAGGAACATTAACCGGTCACAAATCCGCACGGTGTGAGCTCGTTGACAGGTGTTTTAAAATCTCTGTTCAGACCTGGTTTTAAAGTCAGTGCTGAGAGAAACAGTACAAACTTTTACACTTGCCTTCAATGTCTATGCAATCTCTGTTTGCCAGAACAAAACAGTTTTTGACCAGTCTGACTGTACAGATTTGTCCACTATTACTGTCGAGTGAATCAATGCTCTACTCACATCGCCGTAACATAAAATCAGATTTTAAGCTTCAAGGACATTTTCTCGTGAAATGTATTCACACGTTATTATTTTTGAACCTGTATCCAGTCAATGCGAGCTCAAACTGTAAATCAGAAACAAAGAAAAACCACTGGTTGAACTGTGAGGCAACAATGCTGGCCACTGCTCCACCGTGTGACCCATTTATTTTTACTTCTGGGCTGAAGATATTTTTTTCATAGCTTAATATCAGATATGAGAGTTAACAATGAGGTCCTAAAGTTTAAATTAATCAAGCTTTCTTTTTCAGTTTCTTATTATTTACTAAAATTATCAGTACACCCTAATTCCATTTGTTTTTTTTCCTGGGGTGCAATATTTCTGTTTATGGTTTCTTACCATCACACTTGATGTGCATAGAGAGTTTGCATCAAAATTCACTTCTGAATTCACTGTTGATGTGAAAAGTCCTTTAGAATAAAATAGTGTTGATAAGTGTTAATATTGTAGCAGTAGCTGCAGCTAAATTACATACACGCTCTGATAAGTAGACCGTCTTTAATGAGGCAGATTTGCATTCACACGCCTCCCATGCCTTTTTGATGGTATTGGGTGTGTTCACACCTGTAGCATTGACCACTTGTGATCTGATTTTTCAGGACAGATGTTAAAACCAGGTCTGAACAGAGTGATTTGACATAGTAGTGTGTGGTATTGCATGGCTGCCCCAATAATTCAATGTTGTTTAAACAGGAAGACCCTTAATAAAAATGAAATTAAAACATTCCTTTAAACAGTATCTTAATATTGTCCACTATTGTCTGTGTTCTACAATGCCTGGTCAGTCATGTGACCAGTCAATCTGAATCCTCATGAGTTTGACATCTTCAAGATCCACTTTATGCATGTATAGGTGAACTATGCTGCAGAGACATTTGTATTAAATGCATGTACATGTTTGTGTTGCAGTCTGATACATTAGCACCACAGCAGCCAACAGAAGAATGCTAACTCATTAGCATTGCACACTATTTGCAATTTGCATTATGCGAATGGTGACCAATGAGGTCTGCTGTTTCCTCCGGATACATATGAGGCAAGCATCTAGTAACAGTAGTGTTAAATGTATTTAAAGAATAAATCAAACTCCAAGAATGGGACTTCATATTGCTCCCTTAAAGGGATAGTTTTTTTTTTCAAATGTGATTCTATGAGGCACTGGTAATGTGTCAGTAACTCATAGATCATTTAAAAACAATCAACTGCCCCTTTAATTCACAAATTCAAAGAGGAGACACTCGCCTTTTCATGGTGCTTGCATCACTTTGTGACTCTGATTTGTTTATGTGTGCATGCACCGTACGTGAGTCGAGGAGTATTCAATATGGCGCCTGCTGTATACATTCTCTCCACCAGGCAGAGACAATGGCAAGACTTTAAACTCTGATAAAGGAGGAGAGCTTGCAACTGAGAGACACACACACGCGCGCGCATACACAACACCTGCATAAGAGCCACAGCAAAATGTAACAGAAGTGCAGTTAGTTTATTCTATGGTCTAAGACATGAGCCTAGCAGCCAGAATCAACCCTTCTTCTCATCCTGTCACTTCAGGAAAAGAGAGGGCCCTGGTTGACTTTCTCAGAGGCTGATCCACCCCAGCAGTTATTTATTAATTTATTTGTACTGAAAAGGCCACACAACAATTTCATGTCCCCTCAGAACCTGTGGATGGCTGGTTCTGTCTCCCTCTTCTTCAATTCTTCGCGATAGCAGTAAGAGCAGTAGTTGCCCGTTTCCGGGTGTCCATAGTAGTTGCAGCTGGGTGTCCGACAGCGACTGGACTGCAGGCCGGCCAAACCACCGGCACTGCCCAGTGAGTAGTGTCTGACTGGTGGCTGTCCACTCCGAGCGTCCAGGTTGGAGCGTCCATCCCGGAAGCCATTGGTGTAGTTCCCGGCGGTGGCAGCAGGGTCAGACCCAGGATAGTCTGGTGGGTCAAACTCCGGGGGGTATGAGGGCGTTAGGCGAGAGGGACTCAGGGAGGAGGGGCCTTGTGAGACATTTGGGATATGGTACTGCGGGTGCGAGAGTCCCTGCATTGTGGGGCAGTGTCGGGGAAGAGTGGCGTAAGAAGGGAGGCCAGTGTAGGAGGTTACAGGAGAGCCACCAGCTAGCTGGCGCCGATTATCCATGTAGCCATGCATATGAAGATGCTGGGTTAGAGGTGCAGCAGCAGGAGGCGGAGTCGGGTCTATGAAGGTGGGCCGGGGGATGGGTATGACCCCAGAGTACATAGAGGGGCTCAAAGGAGAGGGTTTGAGTTGATTAAAGGAAGGTGATGAGTTTTCCAAAAGCTCCTCTTTGTCTTCATAAGACCGGTAACTCAACTCTGTACCACCAACCACCTCCTTCTTAGGTGGCTGGATGCCGTTAGTGACACCCTTCCTTTCTGCCTCTCGCCGCTGTTGCTCTTGCTCGGCGCGAAAGCGTTCCTCAGCATCCGCCAGGTAGCGCTGGATCATCTCCTCCTGGAAGGGCTGCCTGTTGCTGGTGGTGAGAAGGCTGGCGAAGATGAACTTCCTCTCACCTTGCATGGCAGCTCGGAGGATGCCCAGGCTAACCTTGACATCTGCGCTGTACTTATAGGTCTCGCTCTCCATGCTGCTCCCACCACTACTGCTCATACTGCTTCCTGTTCCATTCAGACGTTCGCTGCCTGAGGAGGGGGAGCCTTTCCCAGAATCCTCTGAGGCATGGGCTGAAGGCGAGCACTCCTTGCTGCCCTTCCTCCCCCGGAAAGAGCCCTTTTTCTTCTCGCCACCTTCCTGCTTGGTGCCTCCAGCTCCAGCGTTCTTTCCCGTCATCAGACCACCCACGTTTTTCTTCAGCTTGCTGCCGAGGCTCTTGCCAAAACTGCCGAGCTTGTTGGCCACAGAGTCTGCCCTCTTCTTGTCTTTGTCCTTGTCCTTCTCCTTTTTGGTTTTGTCCTTCCCTGCTGCTCCTGTCGTTGCTGAACCACTGCTGGAGGAACTAGAGGAGGAAGAAGAGCTGTTCTTGGCCAAGGACCCGCTTCCATAGACTGTTGATCCTGTGGTGGTGTCGCCGTTGCCATTGGAGCTGCTGCTGACTGACTCCTTGTCTGACTCTCCTGAGTCAGGAGGCGTTCGGGTGTCCTCTCCTGCTGATGCTGTGGGAGACTCAGGCTGGGCCAGCGGTGCTTGCTGCAATCAAACAAACGAGAGGCACGAGTTTAAAAAAAACATAGCCGAGTTGTAAGAAATAGACATGCTGGCTGAGCTATAATGCAAAAAAAATTAAATGAATATATAACATTCATTAGGACTTAAACTTGGCTATGATTCAATTTCAGTGCCCTAGAATCCACAAAAAAACAGAAAAAAATATTCACGACAGTGCAGGTCCTTCAGATGAGGGCAAGAAAAAAGTGATTCCTACGACTCATACTCAGGTTTTTGTAAACCAATGCAGGTCTTTTTTTATAGCCACAAACTTGTTAAAGGAACTGTAAAACAGAAAATAATCCTGTATGGGGAAATGACCTACATAGTGATGCAGTCCCCCTATCTCAACTAGGGTGCAGTTATAGAATGGCATGAGGCATGATACTGTCTTAGATTAATAAAAGTTCTTTAATTTTTAAGGTTAATCCTTTGTGTTATAGCACAATTTGATCATATTTATGGGTTATTTATTTAAGATTAACAAAAACATAGAAAGAAAGCAGGTGTCTGAAATGAAAGGTAATAAATGTATCATGTATCCTGTAATACAGATCATTATTTTAGAGTGTATTTAAAGTGTATTGTCACTCACCTTTGAGAAGCACAAACATCTCAAAAGAAAACTTTTCATGAGTCCAGAGAAACAGCTTTATATCCACATATAGAGTATCTCATATATCATGATGTAACATAGAAAACTGATATCTTACTTATAAGCCATATGGCCGCGCCTTACAGTAGTGTTACCTTGAATTAAATATCAACTGAAGTTAAAATTTAGTTATTAATTTATCATCAAGCCAAAACCAGCCCTTTTCAAAAACACAATGTTCTAAAAGCGTGGCGGACATGTGCACCCTCACACACACTCTAGTCACATGTCAGCGATGTGTCAAGTCTGTCTTGCCTATGCTTAGTGAAGCGCTTACGTGACATGGAGATGAAAGTGTGGACTTTGTTCTTTACCTCACAGGGTAGGGGCAGCCAGGTGAGTGTCATGTAGCTGTGTAACATCTGCAGTTTGGCCTCCAAAGAAAGAGCAACACTGGAGGAGAAAGAGAGGGATACGTGAGAAATAAACTTCAGTGAGGAAAAAACAACAAGGACTGATAGGTGGTTCATGTTGAGGGATGTGATTCTATTTTTCCTCCTATGACAGCATTGAAATACAGACATAACCTGGATCCTATAACATGATACCATGCAACAGATTCAGTAGTAGTTTGTAGGAGGGTTGGGTTTAAAAAAAACAAAATCTAGACAATTCTAATAATAAAACCCACAGTATTACAAAAAGTCTGACAGTTCTGAACTGGTTCAACCCTGATCTGCACAGTCACGCTTTTAGACAAAAGCCTTATGTAACATTTGGCCAAAACAAGTAGGAGGCGAAAAGAAAAACACACACACATTGTTAAAAACATAACGCCCATCAGTAGAGTCAGATGGAGGAAGCTGCGATAGAGGGACGTCACAGAAACAGTAGTGATTTAGAAATAAACAACAGATGATTACTGTGAGACAGACGAGAAACGTGTGGCCAATGAAGACAGAAAAGACAACTCGTGTTTTGTAAACCTTTGCAGTGAGTGTTGTGTGACGGCCTGTTATCCATTCTAGACCACTGTAAAGGGCTGCAACAATTAATCAAAAATTAATTACTTACTAAGTGAATTGTCAACTATTTTGATAGATAATTGGTTTGAGTATTTTTTTAAAATGTGAATATTATTCTAGTTGCTCCCTATAACAGAGAAATCATTAAAACTGAATCATTAAGGTTTTTGTACAAAACAATACAACTAAGAACATTATCACTTTAAAGTTTAGGAAACACCGATTGACATTTTTCAAGATTTTCTGATATTTTATGGAACAAAGGATTAATCAAGAAAATAACCTTTTTTGGCAGTGGCAGCCCTAATAAACATATAATATTGGTCATCTCCTTTAATACAGACTTGAAATAAAAGTGCTGCATTTTAGACTGGACGGGCTTCAAAGAAGACTTTTTGAGTACAGTCATGCAGTAACCTGCATTCATTTCCTGATTGGTTCTTATCTACCATGACTCAACTATCAGCTGTGAACAAACAGCTCCATTAAAGCCTTACAGTTTCACCTCAACAGTCTGATAACAGACACTCCTAGTCTTACTTTCCACCCTTGTTTCTCATAGCTATACTAAGCAAACAAGTGCAGAGGAGTATGACATGACCAGTGTACCTGAATGGTCATGTGATATACAGTATGTAGTTTTAGGTGTGTTACAATAGGGACGCAGATTATGTCCAATATGGATCCGAGCATTAATCTGGATGCGGCTCACTCTGGTCTAGAAACACCTCTTGTTGCTGGTTTGTCTTCTAATTCTTCAGCCACTCATTTCATTTCATCTAAATAGTATGCCCATGGTGTCACCAAATGACGTGAATCAGGTCAAGGATTTTACTTTTTTCCCTCCATTGCTATTTTGGTGCAACTGTTTCTTACTCCATTCATAGCAGGTATTTAGAGTTCATCTTAATGTCACTGACAGAAAGTGTCACTAATCTGGAGCCGGGGATCAAACCCTCAAAACCGACACTGCTGTCTGCAAGTGCTTGTGCATGCATGTGTTGTGATCATTTTCATGTGTATCCTTTGTGCCTGTGTCAGTACTTCAGACAAATCAGTTCTGAAAAAGAACCTTGTGATTTATTTTTAACCAGACCAAAATATCTACATCAATGCGTGACAATTTTTTTTTTACCTCGCCAGCATCACGTTGTCTGAGTCATCCTTGCCCCACTCCCAGTCTTTCCCTGGATCTACGGCAAAATGCAGAGGCAGCATTTTGTGCTCTGAGTCAGTGAGTGGGATCACAACTGCTGGTGGAAATAGGGGGGAAAAGAAAAGATTAAGATTTATTTTTCATTTGAATATGCTGCCTTCTTATTCACAGTATTGTTGTTTATGGAACATCCAACACTGGTAACAACCAAATGTGGGTTGTCTTGTTGCGCAGGCATCAGTAAACAATGTTCATAATTTCATACATTTCTTGAAATATAAACTGCACTTATTTTTAAAACTTTAAATCAAAATATTCAACTTCAACTCTGACAGGTGGACATTTTGCTTACTTGGTGTTGAGCAACAGGATCACTGGGCATAGTCAAAAGCCCCAATGGCCATTAGGCACCAATCCCAAATAAAGCACTAAGGTCATTATTTAAAAAAAGCTCTGATCCACTGACCACTTAGTGCACAGGCACTAAGTGGTCAGGGAGGAAGTGACTCTTAATGTAGTGCTTACTGTGGCCCTAATCCTTGTTAATTATTCAAGAGTTTTTACTTATCAGCTATTCTGAGGAAGAAGAAGTCATGTAAAATGTTACACACGTTATTGATTGTTGGCTTTAAAATGTCAGCTACATATTAGAGGGCCATAAACAATGAAAAAATAGAATGATAATAAAGATGAATTAATAATATAGAGCACTACCTTGCTCTTTGGAGCCGTCCTTCTGCTCCATAGAGACCAGGGCAGAAAAGTGTGCCTGGTCATACGCCAGGACGAGGGGCGAGCGATGGCACTTGGCGGCTGGTACTTCCAGTGGCAGGTATATGCCTCCGAATGGGATGGGAGCAAAGGCTAAGGAAGAACAACAAGGATATTAAACAGGGTTTTTTTCTAAACTGGGTAATAGGCAAAGCACCCATCTGACCAAGAGAGTTCTAACTTGCACTTTTAGACATAGCGGCCAACTGTGTTAACTGACAATGGTTTTCTGAAGTGTTCCTGAGCCCACGTGGTGATATCCTTTACATAATGATGTCTTCTGTTTTTATTCACATGTATACAGTGTCTGAACTTTAAACGTTTAATTAAATAAAAAACTTTAACCCTAACTGGAATCCCAGCTGATATAGGGTGAAAGGCAGGGTCACACCCTGAACAGGTCACCATTCTATCACAGGGCAAATACACAGAGATGAACAACATTCACTCTCAAATACACAGTGTCCAATTAACCTCTGCATGGGTATGGACTGTGGGGCGAAACTGGAGAACTCACACACATGGGGAAGAACATGCAAACATGTAAACTATATAGAAAGGCCCTCGGCTAGTGTTTTTGCTGTAAGGCAACAATTCTAGCCACTACACCGCAGTGTGGCCATCAAAAATACCAGTAAGGTGAAATAAAGTACACCATGCATGAGCAATGTGATACTTGAGTCATATTCACCCTCTCCTCCAGAGTCCCTCAGCATGGTGTCAGCCACCACCACTATAGGCCTTCTGAGAACATGAGCAAGGACAAAGACGTGAAACTCCTCCAAACTCTCATAAACTGGTTCATCTGAGGAATCCACCCTGAGGACCAACATAGACCAACATATCTTTAGGTTTACACATACAAAAGAGTGTTGACTGTTGCAAAGCCATAATGCAAAGTTTCTGATATTTTTCATGCAGTCCTAATGTCATTTAAAAAAAATTACACCCACAGTGAAAGTGAAATTATCTTAAGCTAACAATAGTGGCCTGGTGACAATGTGGATGCTGTCATTAATAACGTGTTACAAAGACTCTTGTGTGTGAGATGTGGGGAATAAGATGTCACAAAATGGTTGTCAAAAACTACAGTTTCCCTTTTTTGTACCTTTAATAATTATTGGGCATCATTTCAATTTTGAGAAGTACTACTTCTTCTTTGAGCCTTACATATGCTAAGATTTATTTTATAGACATTTACTCTCTGAACCTGGCTATCCATTAAAACAGCAGTATTTTTATTTTTTAAACCAAACATATGTAAGTTAATTGTCAAATCTGGCAAGTGTATCCTATTGAATCCATTCATATTTTCAGAATACAGGCTTTGAATTCTGTATGAAATTGTCATTTTTGTGAAGATAAGCAAATAATTATATTAAAAAAACTGATTTTTTAAAATCATCTGCTGGGCCAGATAATGATGTTGTCGGACCAGTTTTGGCCCACAGGCTGCCAGTTGCTAAACCACTGGCATAAAGAGTATGAATTTAAAAATGTGTATATTTAACCCACTGAGTTATTTTAAGCAGTTAGAAATAATTGCTGATTTTGCCAAGTTGTTTGTTCATGAATGAAACATGAGGTGACAGTGTGTGTGTGCTGTGTTAACAGTCACAGCATTGTCTGAGCCAGACCTTACCCGTTGGTGCCGTTGGTGCTGTAGTGTATTCTTGGCTCACTGGACGCTAACTTCAACAGTTCATTCCACTCTTTCTGCCACTCCTCCTCTGTGTACACCAGACCAGACTGAGGTGAAGGGGAAACACACACACACACAGTTGTCATTTAGAGAGAGAGTGTCAAATGTCACAAAGGCATGCAGTGGTAGAACAGCGTCTTACCACAAGGCTACATATTATCAACTGAAGAAACAGCTTTAACTGGATGTTTTAAGGGATAGATCTGGGTTTTTGAAGTGTGGTTGTGAGGTACTGACACACTTTGCTGACTGTGTTAACTGCACACACTGCAGGAAAAACTGATTTTAGCCACTACACAAAAATGCTCGCCTAATTTGCTCCATCTATTTGATGCAAAATCTTGCTGTTAACGAAGCCTTTTGCAACTGAAAAATGAAGTTTGTGTACCTTTGCACAATGCACAGCACACAGGAGCTGTTAATCTACTGTTGCCTCCATCAGTGAGTTTAAATTTGTCATTTGGTAACTTTAATGTTTGAATTCCACAATGGCACAAACTTACTAAATAAGGCAGCAGGAAACAAGCAGCTTCTGTGTCCCAGCAAGTAAGTGTCTCAGAGCCAGCAGCCAGCTCAGATAACATCGGTGAAGACAGAGTCAGGGAAGAAGACCTTATCCTACTTTGAGATTTAGAAATGTCAGTTACTAGTCCGAAAAATCTGTCTAGTGATGAGATAAAGCAGCAAACTTTTTTTGAGACAGTGTAGATTTAAAAAGGCATAGATTTTATTAGATAATCCGTTTCATTAGACGGTAAAACATGTCATTCCTTGTGTCCCAGCTGGCAGCCATGTTTTCAGTGAGTGTACTGCCATGTCTTTTGTCTGGCTGGCAGTGAAAGGGGTATGCACAATTTATTTAAGATTATTTAATGTCAATCTGTCTCTAGTTAAATGCAATTGTTGAGCGAGTGTCCATGTTTCAAAATGGTTCTTGATGCAGGGCGTGGCCAGAGCTGAAAATGTGTCAGAATCTCATACAAACACAATTCAAAAAAACCTGACCTGTCACTTTAACTTGAATTTGCATTGAGGAACATTGAGCAATGTTTGCAATGTTCCAGTTTGGTTTGTGTTGTTTCATATTGCCTCTGTTGTTTTTCAAAGAAGCTGGATGCACACAAAGGCTTTCATTTGTTCATTTGCTCTGTATATTTTCCTCAGCATTGTCAAAAATCCAGGTCAAAAGTTTACAACATTCCTTAGACTTGACCGGCCTTCATACAGTAATCACAGAGACACAAAGATGACCCAGTGAAAACTTCAGTCTACAGAACAGACCTCTTTGTTCTGCTGGGTCTGCTGCCACCTCCACCTGCGCTTCAGTGCCTCTCTCTCTAAACCATGATCCATCAGCGCATACAGAGACTTGCGCAGCATCAGGTCCCGGTCATGAAAGCCCCACATGCCTGCAATACAAAACAAAATTAGCTCATGTGCAAAACTCAAGTTTTTCTCTCGAAAGACCAAAATAAATTTAAAAACCATGATCAACCAGTTATGAAAAGCACAATTTCTTGCTATTAATTGTTTTAAATATTCTTCTAACTAAGGTTAAGTGGTTGAATATTGTTTTCACATGCAGGAGATGCACTACAAAGACTGGAACAATGCCAACACATTAGCTGAAGCATTATTAATTTTCTGGACAAGGACTCCTTTGTGAGCCACAAAGGCTAAGTGAATGTGCACTACGATGTTGTAACAATTATGGCTTCAGCTCACAATAAAGCTCTGTTCATAAATACCTGCATAGCATTAGGGTGATGTTTGAAAGGTCTGTTGATACTCACCGAGTGAGGCTGCGTGTAGCAGGCAATTTCCATCTCCACTTGTTGCCAGAGGCAGCAGATTCTGACAGTTTGCGACTACTTTTGTCCACCAATTCAGGCGACCTGCAGACAAACAGGAAAAGCACGACTCATCTATTTGAATTACAAATAAAGCATGAGATTAGGCATTTACAAGTTCAGAATTTTACTTAAATACATTAAAATACACAGTATATCACTACACCATTGCCTTGTTTTAAATCTTGGTCTATCTATCCAAAAAGCCAATTGGTCAAGATGGTCTACTTTTTAGTGACTGGTCAATAAAAACATGATTACTGTTGTTGAGGTAGATTTAAAGGTCCAATGTATAACATTCAGGAGAACTGACAGGTAGAGACTGAATATATTATAAGTATAGAATCAATTTGCAGCTTTAAAATCAGACTTGAAAGGGTGAGGTATCACAATCTGCAGTTTCACTCTTAGATGTGACAAATTCTTATACACTGGACCTTTAAGGGGATAGTTTGGGGTTTGTGAGGTGCAGTTGTATGAAATATTGAGAACCAACGTGATACATAGAACCTCAGTCTCACTTAAAATATGGGTGCCAGTGAGGACAGAATTAAAAGACTCAACTGGCATACCTGCTGAAATCTAAGACATGATAAGAATATGTTTTTCTACTTTCTCTCACCATTAATACAGACTTTTCTGACTGATATTTAAGTTTGTGTGACTTTGTAAACAGCTCTCTTTCCCTCACCAAAGCCCATAGAGATAATCACAAGGCAGAGTCGTTGATCGACTATTGCCTCTTAACACTTTATTTTCTTTGATGTTTTAAAACTTTAGTTTGGATATATCTAAGTCAATGGTTCCCAAACCTATTTTGCCAGAGACCCTTCAACAAAATCCTTACCCATAACTTTAATGCCTAACCTTAAACGTATAAGCACAATTCACATCTTAATCATAACTTTAATCTGATTTTCAAAAAAAAAGGTTTTGCCTTACAACCAGGCTTTTGTCCATGGTTGTAATGAGGCCTACCAGAAAAGGTCCAGAAAAGACACCACAGTGACAGAGGAATAATTTTTAGTTTGCACGTAAGTTAATCTTTTAAGACAATACAATACACTGTAGTCACTCTCCGGTTCATGAGTGTGCTTTGCAAGAAAAGAAAGAAAAAAAACAAAAAACAGCTTGTTTTTTTAGATTAAGGACACCGCATCCAAATAATGTACATTGTAGCGCTCATAAAAAACTAATGACAACAGATTTAATGAAATTGAGTTTGGATGGATGTATGTGTGTGCCTGTGTGTGTGCACACACGCACATGCTGGCACAGAGAGAAAGCAGGATTGAGTGACTGAATATATTTGAGCCTGCTTTTCATTGCCTCTGACAAGTTCATTATTTTGTTGAATTCTTAGGCAGGAAAAACACACACAACAAAATAAATCAGAAAAAACCTTCCTACTGCTCCTTTCACCAACATATCCATGCTGATAGCTTGTTAGTAGTGCAGCATATCTCATTTGCATGCATCATTGCCCTTACCACACCCCCTCGTAGATTTTATGAGGTGAGTCTTTGTTAAGTGTGTCATGCCACTAGTTATTCTCACTGGCAACAAAAATGGTTTTCTAAACGACTCTCCATGGTCCATGTTGTGAAATGGATGTTAAGCTTTGAATCAAAAAAGCTGGTGCCCAGTTTCTCTCACCTGCATGCTCCAAGGCCACCATCATCGACTGCTCGATGAGATCTCTCTCGATGAAACCCCGGAAGTCATCCTGGTACATAGTGAGGTCTGGTAGTTGGAAAGTGCACAGGGGAGTGTCCAGGAGAGGCTCGCTACTGCTCCCACCAGTGCTTGAGACATGTGAACGGGCCAGGGACACAATGGTTGAACTGGCGTGGGAAATACCCCTGGACAGTCGCTTCTCTGTGGCTGGGAAAAGGGAAGGAGAGTTAGAGGAGAGAGAATTTGAGGAAAGATGTTTGCCAATATAAATTACAGTTATTATTAATGGAGGATAACTCCCCTGGCTTGTTTTGAGTGTTTCACACTAATAAGTGTCCTTATTTAACCTTACTTACTGAGCCTAGCATCACAGGTAGCCCACACTTCAATTTTTACGATTTAACATTGAACTATCTCACTCGTCAGTGACTTTACCTTGCACAACCTCGTCCTGTCGGTGTAGTATTGGCCGCCCTACTCGCGCCATCTCCTTTTCAGGAGGCAGATATGATCTCTCCTCTGTGAAAGAATACGTCAGGTTCCCAGCATGCACCTGTCGAAGCTGCTCAAAATCACTGAGCGCAGCGGTGAAATCCCAGTTCTTGCCTATGGAGCAAGAGAAGGTAGAGGTGACGTGTTTAAGCAAACAGGTTCAGTGTGACCACATAAGTCTAGTTTCTATTCCCAGAAGATGACACATCCTTAATGAGTTTAAATATTCACAAAACACAGGATGTCTTATCTTATGTAAAGGTAAGTGGAACATTCCTTTGGTTATTTGGAGCCCATCTCTGCTTGCTGGCTTGTTGCTGTACACTGCATTGCATTTTTAACCCATATTCTTAATGGCAACTCGTGTTGGTGCTAGGCAACAGGAGCCCTGCTGAGTCTTGCTATATATTCTTTCTGTTAAGAGTAAAATATTATATATTATTATATATTTTTGTGTTTTTCTGACCAACTCTTAAAACTTAGATACATGCAATCATGCTACTCCAACTGATGCACTAAATCAAATTTCAAATTACTACTCCATGCATATGTATAGCCAGACTCACAGCGGCCTGGGTGCTCTGCACATGTTCGACAGTTTAAACTCCCAGTCAGTGAGGACAATAAATTCTCTGCTCTTTCACTTTAAAGAAATCAGTATTTTGAAGTTAACGGATGGTAAAAAAAACAAAAAAACAAAATGGTGCCCAAAAACCTAACTAGTTACCAACTGGTCGGCAACATAAAAGATTTGTACAGGTGATTGAAAACCTTGGCAATGCTTAAATGTTCAATGCTGTGATTTCAAAGTTTGAAAAGGGCTTAAATTCTGAACCAAGTGTTCGAGAATGTTTGAAACTGTGACTGTATTTCTTTTACAACAAATAGCTATTGACTGAATAGTTTGCTTATCAGCAAAAAGAAAAAAGTTAGTTTGAGTGTCTGAATGAAAACTGCTCTGCCTAGACCTCACTTGTGTGAGATCATAACTACAGTTGTATAATAACCATGATTTTGTAGCATTCTACCATCTCTTTTTTTGAAAAAAGAAAGTGAAATAATTACTTTGACTATGTATGTATGTAGTCATATAAAGTTAACAAAGCTGTATAGAGCTGGAAAAGGGTGGAAATTGACCTTGAAAATGCTTAAACACAGTTCATTCAATAAGTTGACTCGCTGGCTGCAAAATGCTGACTGAAAACATTGCTGCCAGCAAAAGAAACTGATTTTTGCGACTTGATCCGCTGCTGTAAGTTGTTATTGTGTGACTTTGGGGTTTGAAATGCAAATGAGGCAACAGTAGACCAGCAGCTCCTGTGACCCTGTGAGCCAACACTGATTTTCTTCGTGGACTTTGGTGCAAGAGATTGAACTGTTTACAAACTTCAGCTTCCAGTTGGAAAAGGCTGCTTAGATAAGAAAGTATTATTAAGATATTAAATATGTGGATGTTATTAGGTTAGTCCCCAAATTGTGTCCCTGCTAGCAACCATGTTTTCAGTAAAAACTGGTACTCAGCACAGTAATTAAGCCTTGGTCAGGAACCTCATACAACCCTACTTCCAAAAACTTGACCTATCCCTTGTATTATTTTTTTATTTGTTTGAAGAATTTAAACCTGATTCAATCAATAATTATACATATATTTTAGTATTACATGTTCATTCTACAGTGTAGTCACTAGGGATGTGCATTTCTGGCAAAAAAAGCTATTGGAATATTCAATGGCATTATTGGTCTACTATTTGAATATTCTCTTAAACTTTTTTATACAAAGTACCAGTTGAGAAATATTGGGCTCTCAAAGTAAACACCATTATAATGTTAAAATACAGTGGTGTAAATAGGTTGAGTAAAGTCAGCTACAGAGCTTTTACAGGAGGCAGATTTATTCCCAATAAGATCATTTGCTCTCTCATCCTCCTCCTCTTCCTCAAATGTACTTCAGGCACTGGTATAGCCAAATTAGATTAAGATGGAGCCAGAGATAAGGTGACTATAATTATTATAATTTTTTTGTTGTTGTAATTTGTTTCATATTCTGTGCACCCTGACCACAAGCCCTGGTATATACAGTCCTACAGTATTTTTGATTTTCCTCCAAGTACCACCAGAGGGAACTTGCGTACCATTATTTGAGAGCCATGGTTCTACAGCATGAGAGTAAGTGAAAGATATGCAGGGTTCACAGTTTGTTGAGCTAATGGGGGGCAGCTAATGAGGTGCATCCAAAGACCCTTGTAAATTTTATTACTTTTGCGGGATCTACAGTGTATTGAGCTTAGAGAAGAAGCTTTAACATGCATTCAAGAAACCATGTAAATTTCATCACTTGAGCAAACACACTTAAAGTCCAATAACTAAATGCTTTCTGCTGCTGCCACCTTGTGGTAAAAGATGCACCATATATTAAATCGATACTGAGGTAGAAAGTTTTGTATTTACAAATGCATTCATTGATAAGACATTTGTTTTGTATATTTTATATATTATGAATAGTCACAGTAACTCAAACCCATCCCAAGTAGACACTTGACAATAACATATTTTATTACTGCACTGGTGTCATCAAAGGCAATCAAACCCTGCAACTCACCTTCTAGCAGATCTCTGGCCAATCCTGGTTCAGCTCCAGTGGAACGGACAAAGTCGGATAGGACTGCGTCCATATCCACGGTCATGTGATCATGAATTCAAAAGTTGGCGGGTTGCTTCCAGGTAGAAAAAACAAAGACAAAAAGAAAAAAACAAAAAACAAAAAGAGTACTTGCTTTTCACATAAGAAGAGCAAGGGAGAGGGTGAGGGAGGAACACTCCTCTACATCAAACTATTCCACAGGCCACACCTGAAAAAAGAGGACAGATACAGAAGTCAGCTTAGTGGGGACGAGAGGCGTGTTAGAGCTTCGATGTTTATAAAGGTGAATGAGAAGCACGCTGATATCATGACCCTGCTTAAACCTTTTCAAATACAAGCCTGTTGTGGCCTAGTTGTTTCTGAACTTGACACCTTTGCAGTCACTTGACCCACCCATGACAACAGCTGTGGCAAACAAAGGGGTTTCACAAAAGTGTTTACTCAAATGTTCACTGAAACCTCATAAATGTCAAACAGCAACATGCCATGGGGCCATGACTTCATTCTGTTTTTGCGAACCCTTTTTAAATAGCTGCTATATAAAGGAATGCATTAAATTGTTTAAAAAGTTCTTGTCCCATGGTTAGTTCAAAATCTGGACTTGAAAGAAGGACTGAAAAAGTTCTATGATTAATAGATGACTAAATTGGTCTATTTATAGTACAACTCTATTGAGAAGTGATCTGATGATTTGAGTGTTTTTGTTTTCTATAAAATAAAAAAAAGTTATAAATGTGAATGCATACTTGTTTCTTTGCTCCTCTATTGCATTAAATTGAATATCTTGAAGAGGTTGGTTTTGAAGTTTTGGAAGATGGTAATTGGCATTTTACACTATTTGTTGCTCAAAGTTAATCAGTGCATTGAGAAAATGAACCAATTACTCAAGTATGAAATTAACTGTTAGTTGCAGCCTTACTTGAAACTAACTCTGGGACCAGTTCTACAAAAATACTGGGTCAGGTCTCCATAAAGGCCATTTCTGTATGGAGAGAAACAAAAGTTTTTTCTCATTTAATGGTTTTTCTTTATTTTCATGACTGTTTATATTGTAGATTCTCACTAAAAGCATCAAAACTATGAATGAACACATATGGAACCCTGACAAAGCACACCTGTGAAGTGAAAACCATTTCAGGTGACTACATCATGAAGCTCATTGAAAGAAGGCCAAGGGTTTGCAGCGCTGTCAACAAAGGGTGACTACTTTGAGGAATCTAAATTATAAAACATATTTAGAGTTATTTCACACTTTTGTTTACTACATAATTCCACATGTGCTTATTCATAGTTTTGATGCCTTCAGTGAGAATCTACAATGTAAATAGCCATGAAAATAAAGAAAAACCATTAAATGAGAAGGTGTCCAAAAGTTTGTACAAACTTTTGACTGGTAGGGTATATATATAAATTTTCAATAGCAGATTCCAAGGACCTGCATCAATTTTGTGTCCCAAAAAAACAATATCAATCCATAAACATCATCAAGGCTGACGGGGAAAAAAAAGCGCAGCCAGCACAAAAGACAATTGACACAAAAGATGGAGAGAATAATCAATGCCAGTCAAAAGGAATAAATCAAAGTAGCCCTGGTCTTAAAAAAATACATGAGGGGCCATCCTAAAGCTAAAAGTCTTTCTTTTGCCAGTAAAGATATTCTCAACAGTTACAAGCCATGTTCTAGAACATATGTCCTTCCATAGCACTTTGCTGGGTCAGTGTACTATACAGTTAGATTTTTAGACATTTTAATGCTGCTGTCAATGAAACACTTCAGCTCAAATCTTTGTTTTATATTTCTGTATTTGACAGTTCTCAGTCACTCAGACTGTGACAGTAAATCTTCCAGCCTCCAATAACACTTCATCCAATCAGGAATCAAATTTATATAAAGACACAGCCCTCTTTACCTGTGAGGTTGACTAATGTTTATTAGCTAATATATGCTGTGTTTCCATCATAGTACAGTTTGATTTTGTACAGTACGCTACAGTTTGGAATGGTTCAGCCCTGGGTCAGGCTTACATTTCGACTGAGAACAGTAGCTTTACTTGGTTACATCGATTGCAAGAGAATGATGTTTTTCTGTCACCAAATCAGCTGACTGATGTGGGTGGAGCTGCCTCCACTCTGACCATAACTGTCCACTCGGTGGAAACACAGCTATAGACAGCAGGACAGAGAATGCTACCATTAGCAACTGAAAGGAAGTGATCTAAAAGACAACTTTGTGATTTAAATGTGCAGTTAATGATGATGCTTGCTCATCAATGCAGATAAGTAAATTTAATTAAATTGCTACTGTCCATGAGGATGCAGCACATATTCATTCAAGTCAAAATTGTTTTAAAATAAAAGACCTAACAGTCAGTGTATCTTAAATCACAGCTTTGGGTGTCGTGCAAGTTATGAGTGAATCACAAGTGACAAATTTTAGCAGCAACGCTCAATAATCTAGCAGCAGTGGCGATGGTGCACCACTGCTGAAGAAATGTAGGGTTAACACTGGAGTGACTACACGACATGCAGTCGGCAGCATTCAGCGGACTAACTGTTTTCTTTGGTGGCCCTGTTCACATGAAAACTTTGCATGGATCATCTTCATAATTCAGAAGATAATCAAGTGATTAATTGATTATGAAAATAATCATTAGTTAGGTTTAGGTTTTTATTTTCTCCCACCTCACCCTCCAAACAAGCAGTGCATTCAACACTGTCAACACTATGTAACACAGTGCCCTGGAACCTGAAATATCTATTTAAATCTATTATCATAGGCGTGTCTAAATTTAATATAGTGTACTATAATATTGTGAGGTTTCTGTCTTACAATGTGCAGTGCCTTGAGATGTATGTAGAAGTATGTTGTGATTCGGTGCTATACAAATAAAACTGAATTCAAGGTAGATCACAGTTTACATGTGCTGATTTTAGTGTAAGCATGAATATTGGCCACTAGCATTAGTCTATGAGCCAGAGTATTTACAACTTGATTTTGCATATATACAACATGTAGCATGTGGGTACACATAATAATGACTATATTCTCTGTGAATGTCTAAAACTGTGTGCAATGGCAAAAACTACCCATATATATATACTTTTTTTAAAACTACCTGAAGTCATCTATTCCCATCTGTTCCGTGTCTAATTCACCACCCAATGTTCCTGTCTCATCCATGACTCAGTGAACTCTATTCCACTGCCTGGTGAGTCACGAGTTTACTTCTCTTACACCTCACCATCTTGCTTCAAGTCCTCCCTACCTCCCTCAGATGCTCAATCATTATTAAAAGGCACTCAAGCAGGGGGAGGAACACACTTTAGCATGAAAAGGCCTTTCTCAGCCAGCAGTGTGTTTCTAGCATTTTCCTCTGCAAAGCAGAGCCAGGGTCTCCTTTTCCTGCAGTCTATTAATTCTGTTGCATTCCAGACCACTGGTCACAACATACTCTACAAACAACTTAAAAGACATGTAAGCCTGAGCTGTTTGGGGTATCCAAACAGCTCAGCTCTTTACAGCTCAAAACTACAGCAACTGCCATTTATAAGCCATATTGTCCAGCCTTACAGAAATATGGATTTGATTTATACTGACACTTACCCATTCCATTCCCAAATGCTTGAGGGAAATAGGGTGGCCCTTCACATACCAGAAAGGATGTTAACACTCTTTCACAATTTTATATGCAAGTCTTTTTGCACTGCTGTAGAAAATAGTAGTGGTGCAAGATGATGGCCTCTGTAAAGGAAGACTGTTGTCTTAAGTACATATAAAAGGCTTATTCTAAGGCTAGAAACACCAAACTATCTTTATTTTACAGTGATTATACACTTTTTCAAACATACTTTGAGTAGTATGCTTAATTTCTGCAAGTAAACCCTCCTAAATGTTACAGGCCCTTTAAGTGCACTGCAGTGGGACAAAATGCAGTGAGCACATCTGTCATTGACATGACGAACCTGACAAAGCTATTGTCAAACTATTGTTTTTGTCAAATAGTGATCATTAAAGGTCAGCATCATGTGAAATTATCACCCTTTGTTCTTAGGACTGAATTCAGATTCAATGTCCCCTAGCTTTTGGTTACATCCGAAATTGATTTTAGAAAGCTTGGAAAAAATATCACATGACCATTCAGACACACTGGATATGCGTGTGCTTGTGTGAACAGGATGCTGATTCTTTCCTCTGTAATTATTTGCTTAGTTTCTGAACAAACTAAAGTTTGTACTTTACAAAATAGATTTAAAAAAAGAGAGAAGCAACAATGGTGAAAAGTAAGAACAGGAATATCTGCTCAGAGACCAATGAAGAAAGTATTTGTTACCAGAGCTTTTTATTCACAGTTGATAGTCAGGAAGCAAATGTGTGTGATTGCATCTTTTTCTCAAAGGCCTATTCTAACTAAAAGTAACTAAAACATTCTCTTGAGTTTTAAAATGAAAATGGAGCAGCAGTATTTTCATTTTCAGGTCACAAAACCCTGTGGTAGAAAAACTTTTTTATGTAAAACTGTGAAGTAGAGATGTCGCCTTAGTCAACAGTGACTTGCATTATTGAAAAAAACTATGTTAAAAAAACTTGTGATCATTAACTTGTGATCAGTGGCATCATGAGATGAGGCCATTGCATCATACATACCACTATGACAGACATTACAGTAAACATCAAGAGCTGTTGACACATGGACAGTAAATTAAAAAAAAAAAACCCTGGCAAAATAAGCATGGTTTTAGGTTTTAAAGCAACTGCAATAAAGTTTTTATGGGTTTGCAGTCACATCAGTGCTGGAAAATTACAGTTTTTTTTATTAATAAAAAAAAAAGGCTTTCTAGCAGCAAAAAGAAAGATATATTTATTAGGTGAGCATTTTGTTAAGTGGCTAAAATCAGTCTTTCATTGTGTCCCCTGCTGTCAGTTCCTCATACAACCACATTTCAAAAAAAACAAAAAAAAACAAAAAAAATACCTATTCTTTTACCAATGCACCTAATCTAGAGATGGGTTTAATAATTACTGTTGTTTAGGCAGAAACACTGACATATTAACTGACATCACTAGTCACTGTTTTTCTGACAGCCAAGAAAAACAGTGACAGAGCCGTGGACAGAATGTACCAACACAGAAAGACTGTCTGTTATCACTCTGCACCAGTAACATCAGCCGTTCCTATGTGTCTACTATGATACATTTCATTTACAGTCACATGGGTCTCTTTCAGAAACACTAAGTTTCCGAGAACAGACCATATCCTTATACAGTCAGTACCACAAAGCTTCTAAAGTTATATTGCAATGTAATCTTCAATTATTTAAATATTTTTCATTAATAGGAGAATAGACTTAAGGGGAAATTAGCAGGTCAGATTAACCAAAATGAATCAATAACTATTAAGAAAAAATGTTGTGAATATGATTACCTCTATCATAAAAGTTTTCATGAATTAGTGTAATATTAAAAAGAGGTCATTAGACACATGTGACTAATGATGGCACAATATTTTGTGCCAGGTACTGATATCTTAAACTCGCGTCTGTACCAATACTGATATCAGTTCGACTGTCACTTTAGACCTTTTACCAATACCGTTACTCAGTATAGCTTCAGCTCCTCCCCACATGTGACTCATGGTAGAAATGTTAAAATATGGGGCCAATAATCAATTCTGAATACATATTTTGCATCCGCATGTTGCAGCACGTGTAGATATGAATTTTCTTCATTGTACAAGATAAATAATTATAAATAAAAAATAGTTGGTGGGGGGCAAATGCAATGAAGTCAAGGAGGCAGAAGCCTTTTCAGCCAATGTTTCAGTCATTAGTCATATAGAGGATCTTTGTGTGTTTGCCAATATCCAATAATACATTCCAATCCAATCCAACTTTATTTATAAAGCACTTTAAAAACAACAACAGCTGAGGCAAAGTGCTGTACATTAGAGAAGAATAAGATAAACTACTGAAACATACTAAAATACATAGTTCAAGCCAATTTCAACCAGTACTGATATTGTACTGATAATAATGTGAATTCCTAGAAAAATATGACCAACGGGTGAATAGTAACAACAGCAACAAAGAAAAAAATAATTACCCAAAGTTATGCACTGCAGCTTTAAATGTCACACCCTGGTGGTATTATGGCAATAATGGCTAAAATTTCAAACTGGACAGCCAGTAAAAATGATAATGATAATAATAAAAATCTATCCCTGTATCCATGGCTGTGTGGATTAGCAGCTAACATCAACAGTGGTCCTGCCAGCGTGGGGCAGTCAGTGATTTGTGTCTGGGATGGCTGAGCTTTTGTCTGGCAGGAGGGCTTATGTAACAGAAGCTGTTGACAACACGTGGGTGCTGAGCAGAGGGTTGGGAGGGAGAATGGCTTGGATCAGTGGCAGAGAACAGGGAGGTCACCCACAGTGCACTTTGTCAGTGCTTGTTGGACAGTGAGGGTCAATTCACTGCTCTGACTGAGGACATAACACAGTTTGTTTTTAGTGACCTTCAGATTATTTATGATGGAAAAGGTTTTAATCCTCGTCTTCTGGAATCCATGCGCCCACATTCATGACATTACTTGCGTTGTCTACGGGAGAAACAGTTCTTTACTCTTGACCCATGAGCAGCTGAGATGTCATGAGCTGATGATAGCAGGAGGGTATCAGGAAACTGAGTAGCTGTTCTTGAGTTCAAGAACAGGGTTTTCTTAAAGCAAAACTGGTTGCAAATAGCTTAACACCGGTTCTTGTGAAGTATATGTGAATTACATTTTCCAGATGTACTTGTGTATGTATTTGTATAACCGTGCAGATGGTTACAGCTAAGAGCTGGAAAAAGTGCCAAAATAGACATGGAAACTGATTGGATTTGATCTTAGATAAGGTGTATAAAACCTATTCTGATTTGGGGAGCAAATAACTAATTTATTAGTTTAGTTGCAGTCGTACTTTAAACATCTGTTGAAAGAATACATCCGGACCCATTTCTCAATGTTAGCTGCTAACTGCAATGATTTTTTAGGTGAGTTTTTGGTGTTAAATTTTTTTTCTCTCTCTCTGAAAAAAGACAACTTGAGAAAAACAAGCTGAGTAGCAAAGACATGCTGTGATGTGTTCATTTACGGTTAGCTGTTGTTAGCGCTCACACAGCTCAGATCATTTGCTGTAGGCTCTACAGTGGCACATCACTTTCCTGTCATGACTGTGGCAACTTATACTCAGGATCATCTGTCCAGTGTAGAAACATTATCAATTATCTGGTCAACTTATCAGATGAAGACTAAACGTTAATTCCTCCAACTAACCTGAAGCTGCTGCCAACTAATAGTAACCCCGACAACTGTTGATAGACCGAACTCGAACCCCGTACTGCTTCTCTGAAATCACCAATGTGGAAACACAGTGTGTACACTATGTTATGTGTGTGTAGCAAAGCACAGGACATCTCCTCATGCATCATAAGGATGGAGACATAACTACATAACTACTAACTAGTAACAACACTGATTACACAGGCAACTCTTCCCTCCTCATTCGGAGCAAAACGTCCTCAAAATTCAACCCCTGCTAAAGCAATAACTAGCGATATAGGCACGTATGTAGCATCAGACATGCAACCTTATTCAGTGGTGGAAACCCTGGATTTAAACTTAGGTTTGAAGAACTGTGATCCTGATAAAGTGGAGGGTGTGAACTTGGGCTGCAGTGGTTAATATAATTTTTGATAGATTTTCAGATTGTTTTTAATTATTTAGCAGTGTTTACTTGGATTTTCTGAGATATGCACAATAATATCAGGTCATATGAGTCATCTTTGATAGGGGTGTCATGATTTGATTCTCAATCTTTTTTTTTCCTCTCTTTTAGCACAGATGGGTCTGCCATTTTTTATACTTGTCTAGTTTCGTCTAGAATCACTGAATCTGCACTGACCTCCAATAACATTATCGTACATGGAAGACAACACGTTTTGTAGAAAGATGTCGCCTGCTTGGCATTTCATAGTATGGTTCCAGTATGCTAATTAATTAAATGTTTAAATAAATCTAAATGATCCCTATCATGACTGTTTATGTGAGCATTACTACTACTACTACCAGTATGTTGTCTAATGTTTTAAACACACGTATCTACAACACCAAACATACAGTATCAGTCAGGCTAAGATGACAGTTTATAAAGAGGAATTTGGAGAGACAATGTAGGAAAATGTTCTTGTCCACACGAGTAATGCACTTAAAAGTCTAACCCATCAGTCTGGTGTTATGAAAGATGTTGGTCTAAGTACTTTAAATGTATGCAATTGGCATAGTTTACCGTCTTTAAAACCACAGATGCAGGCAGAAATAAACCGTAGGTAGGAGTGAACAGAGCAGAAGCCTCCCTGTGTATTTACTTCTCTGTGACTCAACAGCCCGTGTTTGAGCTTTAAATTCTTCCAGAACCAGGGCTGTGGTTCACTGTGAACAATTTATCACAGCAAATACTTAACAACCGAAACAAACCAGAAATGGAGGAATAACAAAGGTGTGGTGAGACGGCTGTCCTTTATCTGTCTTTATCTATGCATTGCTGTAATCTGGTCACTCACAGAGCCCACTCAACCTTCACTGACTTATTATATAACACGAGAACTACAGTTGATCAGTGACCTGTGGCTAAGGAGCAGAGGAAGCCCTATTTATAAATCTTCAATATCAGGCTGATTAAAGCTTGAAATCTGGTTTGGCATAAACTAGAGCAATAAATATTCAGTGGTGGAGTTTAAATTATTTTTATTTCTAATATATATACTGCCAATTTATATTTATGGCATAATCTGTCTAATTAAAAAGTAGCTAAAACCTGCAACTTGTGCCTGTGGTGCTAAATTCAACTTGAATTGCATTAGTAATGCAGTCGTTTGCCTTTGTAGCCTTCTGTCAGATAGACAGTGCACATTATAATAACTGTCAAATTGTTTACTTTAACCCAATCTTTTCCCAAACCCAACAGAAAGCTCTGAAGGCAACATTCAGCCAGTGAGACAAGACAATGCACAACTCCTCTCAATATATACAGAATTTAAGAAGTGGATATTAGCAGGATGCCATGATTGTGGTGGCATCTACCCACAGTTTAAATGCTATCTAAGGGCTCTGGAGAGCAACCAGTTTGGTCACACGTGACCAAATGTCTAACATTTTGTATGTCTATGTCTTGGACTGTCTATGTCTTCGCTGATGTCTATCTGTGAGGCCTCCATCCACAATTGCCCAAACTCACACTCAAGGAAGGGGAATATTGTGGTGGGCAACCCGCATCCTGGGAAGACCTACATTTTATGCTGGTGCACCTAAATGAAAAAAGTTAGGCACACCAGTGCAAAACAGTCTGAAGCCCTGTATGTCCCCTGAGAATAGTTTTTTTTTTTACTTATAACAAAAACATCTGGAAGAACCATCTGATTTGAGTCATTGTGGTGGTTAAATGTCTTGTTGTGGGGAGATTGGGGGATGTCTTCACTGTCCCCCCTACTGTCTGTAAGCAGAAAACCAGCCTTGCAAGAAACACCTAGTGGTTTATGGCACTACACACACAAACACACACCCTAGCCAGCTATAAGATCAAGGCTGAGAGAGTGCTTTTTTTATGCACTTTTCCAGTATACAGTTCCAGCCTGGCTTGGCACAGTTCGACTCTACTCGGTTTTTGTTTCTTTTACTTTAGGGATAGTAACTGGTACCTAGTACTTTTTTAGTACCTGCTCGGAGATTGGAACCTTGCAGTGCTGTCACTGGAAGAAATGGGAATTTCTAAAATCTCAATATTTCACAGAGGAATCTGGTGTATTTAGCAACAGCACTGCTGAAAGCCAGATATTGTTAGTCGGCTTTCTGCAGTGCTAAATAGCATGCAAAACGCTCATGGCTTGTGTTTGCTGGCTCCATTGAAAACAAATGCACATGGCCAGGAAAGGCCATGTGCATTGTGTTGAGTTTTAGTACAGTGAGGATAAAGTGGTAATGGATGGAGGGATGGATGTTTACTGTGGTGCTGTAAACATATGTACTCCAAGACTGTCGGGGGCGCTCTATAGAGAAAGGAAATTGCAAAAATCTGCTTTAAATAGCAGTGATGATAAGAACTACTGGTAAAAATAGACAAGCTTTACTTCGTGAATGATTGTGTGTACGAGCGAACACTAGCCACAGGTTTCTGGATGAGCAGAAACTTTTTTTAAACCATGTATCTTCTCTGTTATATCAATGTAAAATCAATGTATCAATGCAATATCAAATTCTTGATTTGATCTAGAAGCATCCTGGTCAGTAAGGAATGTAGCAGTATTGCAGTATTTTTATATATGGCTTTGTCGCAACTATTAAAATCTGAATAATATTAAGACAATGTATCAGTCGTGGTAAGGGCTCATCTTTAACATTATCTCATTGGTACTTTCCAGTTTTTTTTATGTTGCAGTGATGTTGACAAATAACTAAAAAATTTTAAAAAAAAAGAAAAAGAGAAGGCAGAATATATCTAATTTTCTGTAAAATCAGTCATCTCAAGGGCAACTGACTGCATTATAATGAATAGTCTAGACATATTATTTTCCAAAGGCTTGAATTATGCGACAACAACAAGTCACTGACTTTTCACCTTTCTCAAACGCAAAACAAAAAAAATTATAACCACTTTCAACTAATATGCTCACTAGACATAGTTCATAATATAAATGATTTAGCTTGAAATTACAGCAAACTACACAAAATGTAAGATTTCTTCAGTAAGCATGAGTTCCTATGTAGATGCTGCCTCATTTATTCTCCCCTGACCAGTGCACTTGGGGGAGATGGATCATCTCAGTTGCTATTGGTTTACATCTTTGAAATCAATATGGTAAATTACAGAGGTTCCATTTCCCTGGACAAAAGGAGCTATGGTAGAATGTTGGTCATGGAGAAAAAAAGAAAATCAATAAAAACCACTGAAGCACAGTAAAACTGAACATATACACAGCTGCTGACATGTTAATTATAGCAACTAGTGGACCATTTCAAGTCCATTAGCTTGAAAAAATATGCTTCTTTGTGTGAATCCAAGAAAGCTTTTGTCCTAAGTGGAGCAAATGATCCTGGTATAGCTGCAGCACAGACTGGTTATCTTCTTACCAAATAAGGATATGAACTATCCATCACCACTTGCCTTGATTTACATTCTTCAGTGCTCATAAACAACAGCTAATCAGCATTTTAAAAGAAAAGCCTAATCATAAATAAAACACAGCATGTTTTTATCTGTAAATTTGTTATTAACACTGTAAATGACATTTTTTGTTGTGCAAAACATGTAACAAACACATCCCAGCATTAATGATGGCTTGACTGCCCGCTGTGCGCTTCTGTGCATGTGTGTAATGAGCAAGACCGAATGCACACAAACAGCTGATGTCAGAGATTCCACACCAAGCCTGCCCTCATGGAGGTCATGCCACTGCAGCAGGCCCAGTCCAAAAGCTGTCCAGTCATCAAACAAAAATCTGCCAAATCTAACCTCCCTCCCTCCCTCCCTCCCTCCTGGCCTCCCTGTCCTTGGTTGTTAGCTCAGAAACATCCAAACCTGATCCATGTAAACTCAGCAACCAGCTCTTCTCTATGTAGGAGCTCAGGGCAAAACAAAGTGAAGAAAACACGATCTAGACACTGATAACGACTTTGACTTAAGTTTAATTGTATGAAACATAAAATACCTACAAACACATTTACCTCAACTACAGTAATTTTGAACTTCATGAACTATATGAAATCAATCTAATGTAAAATATATAAATAAGTTATTTATTTATGCATTGACTTATTATTGTAAGTCAATACATGAAACTTAAATATTAATATTAATATTAATAAATAAGACATGAATACTGGCTTATTCAAGATTGAAGGCATATTTATTGCCTTTGATCAATTATTAATCAATTACTTATTGTAAATATAGGACAAGAGCTAAAAATTATCTTCTCGATTAATCAAACCAATTGTTTGGTTCATAAAATGTCCAAAAATGTAGATCAATATTTCCCAAACCTTTAATGTCTTGTTTTGCCCATAGACTTAACTCTTTCAATTTTAATAATTTCTTTGTTATATGTAGCAACAAAACCAGGAAATGTTCATTTCATACATTCATTTTTCAATTTTCATTTTAGATTTTTAATTATTAAAAAAAAAACGATTAATTGATCAAAATAGTTGACTATTAGATTAGTAAGTGATTAATAATCAATTGTAGCCCTACTAAATTAATTATCAACTATCTTCAGTGGTTTTTTCTTTATAATAACTTAAACAAGCTCTCTGATTTTTCAGCTTCTTCAGTGTGAATATTTCATGAACCATACAACTTACGGATTCCTGATTATGTGTTGGTTTAACAGTCTGGTGATGCATGTTTTTATGGACCTAAAACATGAGGGATAAAAGAGATGATGGGTGCTGTGTGACATTGTTGGTGTCACTAAACCCGAGAGATATGAGCTGTGAACAATTCACCACAATCTCTGGGTTGCCAGAATTAGAGCAATGTCCTCTTTCAGATAGTCTAAAAATAATCTGCTCATAATCGCAGTTTAAACATAGAAACGCTGCACTGTGCAGAGTTCAAAAAACTGCCACCAACTACCATTTAAGTGCAGTCAGGGACAAAGTGAACAGTTAACGCCTAATGCCCCAATTAAAGACAATCTGCTCAACTGTTCTCTTACAGTATGACACCCGAGTACCCGCCCATTTAGGCTTAACTCTCATTAACAAAAAGAAAGAGCTTTCTCTGTGGGCAAACTGTCTTTGCAGAATATGCCAACCCTCAACAAAACAAAGCAGTCAAGCTGGTTTACAAAAGAATGTAAGAAAAGCACTGGTGATTCTTTTATTCACAGCCCTGTGTCTGTGGCCAAACTATGGCAACCTGTGTCTCAAAACTTTCCTACAGTGTCAGAAATTTGCCTCATGTACTCTATGATGCAAAAAAATGAACATTTGAAGTGGATTTTGGAGAGTATTAGAGGTGTCCAAAAAGTGATTAATGTAAAAACCAAGATTCTTATCCCCAAAGATTCTGAATTGATTCAAAAGTTCCAAAAATCATGTTCAATTTCAAAAGACCTGTGTCTTTACAGTGCACTTGTAAACCAAGGCTCAACATACCTTTTTCAGACTATACACTAATGTATTTTTGCAGGTTCAGCTTAAATAAAAGTAAAAAAAGAATCTTGTGTTTATGTTGCCTTTTTCCTAATATAAGAAATATCTAATTTTGCCAACATGATTTCATGAAGACATAACTTTTCTTTGCACAGAGCAGCAGCATGGACCTCAAATAAGCAGCTCTATGTGCGGAATCATTTTTGAATCAAAATTTATTTTGAATAAGAAATCGTTTTGAAAATCGATTTTTAATTGGGACATGGGATTCTGCAAGATTCACACATCTGGACAGTATGCACAGGAAGTTAGCATAAAAACTAGGGTTGTAACTATTGATTATTTTAGTAAACAACTAACCAGTATAAGTATTTTTTCAATTTGTCTATCAGACAATTATTTCTGTTTATTCAGAAGAAACACTTTTTGTAATATTATTACAAACAAAAAATATGGACGACAGTTACTCCTGTTATTCATTCACTGCAGTGACACAAATATCACTTATTCCACAGCTTGGTTGAATACTTGATTGTAATTGGTCAAAAGAGACATTCAGCAGTTTTGAATGTTGAAAGTTTTGTTCAGTGACAACAGACTGTTCCTAGGGACTAATCATACGTATTAATGCACAGAAGTCCAGTCATTTTACCAATGTGTAACTTGTCAGAGGCATCTTGGCCACAGTGGAACATAAATCTGCTGTACATGTGGAAATAAAAAGGCAGTGTGACCTTTCATGCTGTCGGCTCAGAGACTGTAGCCAAGAAACACCGAGGAGACCTAGAAACTGCTCCAGGGCCAAAGTGGTGGAAAACATCAGGGCTACCCCAACACACATGAGCCGGCTTTTGGCTGGTATTTAATTGCAGACCAATCAGCTTCAACAGCTTCAAACTGAACTTATGCTGCTCTTCTACCTCTGTCTTATTTACATAAGACTGTTTGTGCTGATATAAAGGCTTGCTAGCATGACTTAGCTTCAGTCTTTAGATCCAGCTTTACATCCAAGCACCTTCATTCTCATTGCTTACTTTTTATTCTCCTCCACGCTGCAGTGCAATATATCTCAGATCAGCCCCTAGTGTTAATAAATAAAAAACAACTTGCTTTGAGAGTATAGGCTAAACTACAGGCATGATTGCATGATCAGGCTTTGAGTGTGTCCAATATTTAGATGACAATGTAGCTGTCAAGGTAACTGCAAAAAGGAGGATGTGGTAGGAACAAAGCTGCCACAGAGTATGACAAGCCACCGCCAGAACGACATCACCTCATATTCAGATTGTACATTCAGACAGAAAGAACAACCACTGCAACCGTGGCAGAACTGTTACAGAAGTACACTGTGCTGCTTAGACTCTTTAACCACTGTTAAAATTCCCAAACTGTGAAAGTCGTGGATGAAACGTTGCAAATGTGGTTCAGGAAAATACTTTTATTCACAGAGTGCTAAAGTGGTTTTTTTTCATTCCAATGTGGACTCTGATATTCACAAGTACAGCCAATTGAAACGGGAAGTATTAGCTCCTAAGAGTGTTTATCAAAGTGTCTGAGAGCTGACATCATGGTGAAGTAAAGATCTCTGAATTGGTGTTCTCTACAGTTCACTGGAATCCTGCACAATATTGCCAAAGTATTAAAAAAATAAACTTTAATTGTAGGAGACAAAAAGCTCTATCCTACAACCAGGCATGTACTTCTACATATGAATACAGTGGCAGCAACTATAATAGTATTTAATAATATACTATAATTAGGCTTACACAGATTTTTCCTCTATAACAGGATGTCTTGGTTGAAAACAATGTGATTTATGGTTTATGGGTCTATGTTTCAGCTTGAGATAGCTTTAAGTTAATAATTTAAACAATTAACTAAAATGACCACAAAGAGTCTAAAGGTAGAACCATTAATGGGTCTGGCTCTAATTATGTGTATTATTTATTGTTATTAAAGTGTTATATTCCAGTCCCACGCCTGGATAAATGGGAGGACTGTATGAGGAGGGGCATCCGGAGTAAAAAAAATCCTTGCCAAATCAAATATGTGGATCAGTGACAAAAGCAACTGATCAACTGTGCAGACCCGTGCAAAGGGAGAAGCTGAAAGGAATTTTTTTCGCAGATGTATCAGAAAATCTTTGACTGTGAATTGTGTCATGTAATATTCATTTGACCATGGGTTTTGGAAGAAGTCAGACAGTCCTACAGCTTTTTACTGAAAGTGGAACTTTGCAGGCACTGCTTTGATCTTATAGCTGGTACCTGGCAAGTGTGTGTGTGTATAGAGCTGTAAAGCAACATGTTTCACGTGAGACCTCTTGCTTCTGAGGACTGTGGTTCTGTGGCCCTGATCTTGCAAGCCTGGCTGGTTTTCTGCTTACAGATAGTAGGAGGAGTGGAGACAGCCCCCAATCTCCCCACAACAAGCTATTTAACCATTACAACGAGTCCACAGCTGTTACATTACGGTAAAAATGTAACATAGGAATAGTTCTGCTTTAACAAGTAAAAGAGTATATAAAAGCAATTGAATTTATTTGAAATCATGATTCCGATATGAAAACAAATTACCTCTTCAGCCCTATTCATGACAGTGGTCTTGTTTTCTCAGGATCTGTCCATATGTTGACAAGGTTTATTGTTCAGTCTTTTAAAGCCAGTCTCAGAGGTTCCTTATTGGAGCCTGGGGCACAGCACAGCACAGCAGTCAGGCCTGGTAATCACCAGTCAAGGAGTGCTAATTTACACCCACATTAAGCAGAAAGCCTTGGAGAAGGCCTATATGAGACCATTAAATGACATTCCACAGAGACCTTATTACATCGTGGTGGACACCGGAGTCAGCAGAAATGAAGTGTGGGTATCTAAGACTGCTGCAGAGCAGTTGGTGAGAAGTGTTGTTCTGACAGCACAGATGCACGGTCTGAGTCTGACGCCACATTCTCACTGGGAAATTGGCCTCAGACAAATTTTCTTTACTTAGTGAATAGTGATAAGGCACTGGCTCCATTATTCCCGAAAAAACTGCCAATTTAAACTCCACACTCTGTGGGCAAGAAGTCCCTAAATCAGCTCCAATAGCATGATTTATATCCCTGTTGAAGAAACACAAGCCTTTGCATCCATCTGAACACTGTCAACATATTCATTAGAAAAGTGTGAGGAAATTTAACAGCCAGTTACATAATTTCTTCACATGTTTGAAGAAATGTACATTAATTAGTAAGATGATTAGAGAATAGAAAAATGAAAATGTGTTTCAAAAATATCTAATAATACAGGACTAACATATTTGTTCAAAGGCAATATACAGTAACAAGTTCCAAAACAGAATTTCAATTTACGTTTAGACAGCTTTTTTCATGCATTTGTTGTACAATGTCAATAAGTGATCATTAAAACAAGATTTAGCCTTATGAAGCTAGACAGGATCATTAAAAAATAGCTGTTTGCTGATATTCATTCATCAGGTGAGCACAAACTGACACACCTAGATGTGACAGTCAAGACTCGGGACAATCTCTCCATCTCTGAAATTCTAATATTGACATCGCACTTTATTTTCTGACTCTCTTTCACACTTTTCGTTTTTTTTTTTTTTAGATTTCTTTGTTGTGTAGGAAGATGAAGAAGATACGAGACATTTACGTTATTTTGAAAGGTTAAAATGGAATTAATAATCAATAAAACCTACCGAATGTACCTTGAATATCTAAAGCTGCTGAATGTCACTGCTTTTATGGTTTTTATATTTATACAGTATATTGCACTACATACTAGGACTGCAATGATAAAATCAATAATAAATTGATTACTAAGTTAATTATCAACTATTTTGATTAGCCATTAATCTGTTTGAGTGTTTTTTAAAATAAGTTCTCTCATATTTTAGCTTGTTAAATGTGAATATTTTGTGGTTTCTTTGCTCCATATAACAAGGAAATTATTAACATTGAATCATTTTTGGTTTATGGACATCATCATTTGGATGCTGGGAAATACCGGTCAACATTTTTCAAATGTTATGACATTTTTATGGTCAAAACTACAATCCCAATTCCAAAAGAAGTTGGGACACTGTGTAAAATGTGAGTGAGGCTAGCTGCTGAACAGTCCTGGACCTTTGTTGCCAGATTTTTAGGTGCTATACAAGCAAACAGCTTATTATATAATTCACATTTAGACAGCGAGGTGACTATTTCCAGAATATAAATATCAACCCTTAAGGAATACAAGACATTTCTCAAATACCAAGTTCGACTGAGGCTGTGCTATTTGAGAACTATTTACTTTTTACTACTTGTGTAACAAAATGGATCAATGATCAAATGTTGACTGCTAAGTCACCCTGACTCTGAAGCCAACTAAGCCTTGCTAAAGCCAGCTGCTAAACTGGAGCTATCCTCTGCAGGCAGGCAGGCAGGCAGGCAGCACTAATGCTCATGCGAATCCCCACGTGCTCAGTTTGGCCATGTACACAACACAGAAGGGCGACTCCACGTCACTCCCTGTGTGATGTCATCCTCAGTGACAGGCCGCTCTTCAGAGTTGCACGTAGGATTATTCTTGCTCTCATGGATAAACAGGGCAGGGCAGGAATTACTGATGTCTTCCAGTTTTTGCACATAACCCACTAAAATAAATGCTGCCAGATAATGGCTGTAACAATAACTGAATCTAACAACTACCTATACTATCTACATCTAGCAAGTGGTATTCTGTAGTTTTCTGTTTTATAACACTGGTTCTGAAGAAATTATATCACATATTAAAGAGATATTTGACTGGATATAACTACTTTGTCAGTTATAAGAGAGGTTAAAACATGGGGGCAGCAATGATTAATCAAAGACTTATCGATTAATAAATTAAAAGGCTATTATATAACTATTTTGATCGATAAATCGGTTTGAGTGTTGTTTTAATAAAACAATTTTCCTGGTCCTTCGGAAATCAAAAATCCCTCACTTGCGATTGGTGTAAATATCCCATGGAAGATGCAGTCTATTCTCTTACAAAGCTTGACTTCTTGTTGAGACAAATAGCCACAAACCAAGCAGGAAAAGCTGCTGGATGTCCTCCACTGTTGTCTGGTATGTCGTGTTTCATGTCATCGCAAAGGTACGGTGTCATGCTATGTATCTCACAGCCATCGGGAACAGCTCCCACTCTGCCTACCAAGTAGAGGTACTGCTGTCGGTCAAAACCCAAGTCTGACCCTGGGCTTTACCATTTCAAACGTACAGTGCTGTACCAAAGCAAACCCTACCATGATGGAACCAAAGCATGTAGCAACACTCTTGCTTGGTGTCATTCACCTGATAAAACCTTGTTTTTATGTGGAGCTGGTCGTCTGTTGATATTAGACTCCATTCCTATGCAAACCACAACTCACTTGCTACCCTTGTATGTCTACTTACAAGGAGTAAACATAAAGGAGCACACATCATATCACATCATCTAAATTTTCACAGAATATCCAACCTGACTCAGATTCTTAAACTGTAAGTTAGTCTATAGGCTGGTATAAGCAATAAAGTAGGTTGTAGATGGTCTAATTTTTCAAGTCAAACTGTGATGTATTCATTCATTGGCATTAAAAAAATAATTAATTCATAACTAATCTTACATACAGCCATTTTAAGGGAATGCACATTTTATTAAGTGAGCCTTTGTTTAGTGACTAAAATATGTCCTTGTTTGCAGTCATCACTAACTTTTCGCATTTACCCGGGTAATTAAAAAACTTGGCGCATTTCCACTGCAATTACCCAGGTAAATATTACCCTGGTAAACAATTTACCCAGGTAAATTTAGTACCTACTCGTGACTAGGGAATTTCAGATTTACCAGGAACTTTCGAGGGGCGGGGCTGTGTGAAACACATCTTGCAGCTGTTTCCGTGTTACGGACGTAGCATCTTTGGCACTACATTAAGCGACTATTCAGACCCTCCAACAAGTCAAAAAGTGAATAGCAACAAATCTAGCGTCTTTTTCTTGTGTTATTTGAGACTTTTGGAGACACTGATGTGAAAGCCTGTATTGTTCTAAAGGAACGGAACGAGAGAGCGAATGATTCCCGATGTGACGCAGCCTCTGCACATCAAGCACAATGTGAAGAAACTAATAAATTATGAGGAGGAGGAACGTATGTCTGCGACCAGAGTGGGTTTCACACACACTCACACACACGCTGCTGCTACTGTCATCCCTGGCTGCTGCAGCTCACAGTGACGTCAGTAAAAACTATTTTGATGCTTGATTTTCACTCCCACCATCTTGCTAAAGCACCTTTACAACCCCCCTCCACACGTCTGTAATTGTTTTACAGTTTATTCATGTTTTTGAGAATCAAACACAATCAAGCGATCTGCCGGCATGTTAAATGATTTGACTATACGTCATCAACAACACTCAAGAACTTTGGGGTGTGGAAATGCAAACTACACAGATTATCAGGAACTTATTTGTTCTCAATAATAAAAGTTCCTGGTAATTTTGGTGGCTAATGTAACACACAAACAGAGCAAACCACTTCCATTTTATCAAATATATCAAATATATACTTTCTGGTTGTCTTACATGTTTATTTTAGTAAACTAAATATTTTTCTTCCAACCAATTAATCAATCGATTAAATGGTTGATGATTAATTTAGCAATTGATTAACAATTACTTAATGATTGCAGCCCTATTTTAATCTACAACAATTCATGGTAATATTAAAGTTAAAAAATAAATCATGTGAGGAACATGAGAGCAGCTTATCCTAGCTTCAAAATTCTGACCAACCATACCTGCCGCAACTGCAAACTACTTATCTTTTCAACGCCTCTAATTGTTGGATTAGATTATTCACTTTAACAACTGATTTTTAAATAAAGCAATTATATGTTGTAACAGCTAAATATGGTGCCCAAATTTCTGACAGGGCAGTTATAGTGCAACTTCCCTCCCTCCCTGTCCTTTATGTGTAGGAAGGAAAGGTGGCATGAGTATGAAGTAAGTGATACCTCAACTGAAACAGCAGCTCTCATTACCATGGCTTTCCTTGTGGGAGTGGCATATGGGCTGCTTGGTTATATTTGGCAAGTAAGTATATATTTGCACATACTTCTTTACAGCCAATCTTACTGTATAACAACCTACAGTACATAGAGTGTAATCCCAAAAACCTTCAGTGAGCGTCTGCTATCCAGAACGTGCTGTCCACTGTCGAGCAGCTGCTGGCACACAGGTACGTGCCTCACTTCACTGTCTCTCCACCCTGACACAAGCAGTCCTGGGCACAGGCTGGCTGCTGTGTCACAAGACTGGCAGGCAACCAGCCATGCCGGAGAGGGCGGGGTCTGCAAAGACTTTTATGAGTCGCTGTCTGGACACAGAGGCCTTGAAGAGACAAGCCACCTATTGATCTCCATCTCACAGTGGCAGTGGGGGAACAAAGGCAGTTTTTTTTTCCTCTTTCCTATCACATCTATTCCTGTCTTTAGGAGCTGTGCTGCTTACAGCACGAATACATGCCAGTATGGAAGGAGGTTAAAGAAGTGGGTCTATTCATTTTAATAAAGCAAAACTGTAAAATTAAGAGGAGTACCCAGGATTTGTGAACCTTCCAAAAATTGGCAACAAACACCAATCCTATTGTCAGTCCTGTGGTGTTATTTTCACCTCTGCCTCACCCATGCTGAATTTGTGAAGTCACAAATGCACAGGAAAAAAAAAAAACAATGAAGCTCTGTGACAATGTGACATTGGTTACTATTATTTAACTTTTATTTCGGTCCCTCAAACAATTAATCTTTCAATTCGTCCAAAGAATAACATTTAAAAACATTAAGCACCAAAGTTGTAAAAAGTAAGGTTGCTAAAAACCTTCATATATCTCTTTACCTACTCATGGACAAAAGAGGAATATGCAATGTGTATCATACTTTTTGATCACAACAGCAGGCTGAATAGGCTGTAACCATTGTGACTTATATGCTTACGCACTCTCCAACTATTAATTATTTTTTGTTATATACATTACCAGTCAATAAAGATGTGTCCAAACTTTTGACTTATTTATTTTGTACAATAAATAAAATTAATATTTACATCTGCTCCAGCTGGAGAATGCAAATTTACTACAGAAGAAAATAAATGTTGGGTTAGGTGGTTAAGTGTTTTTTGACCAATGAGAAGGGGGTGGGGATGCATAATATTGTACTTTTTGCAGATAACTGATACTGATATACTATATACAGTTCATATACAGTATATATATATATAGTATATATACATTTTCCCTTGCTCCCAGCTACAGAGGTCATTTGATTTTTTTGTAGTGAAATTAAGACCTTAGTTTCCATGCTCATATTTGTGTAGCAGATGTAGATATTCATTTTCTACATTGTGCAAAATAAATAAACATAAAAAAAATAATAGTTGGAGAGGGTGCCATCATAGAAGTCATGAAGGTAGCAATCTATTCATCCTACTGCTTTATTCATCAGTCATATGAGGAATCTATGCGTTTCTGATATCTGATAATACATTTTAAAGACAATATCATGCACATAATATTGGGCATCTCTAAGGGGGGCATAAGTTATTTAATGGTACTGGCATTAATTACTGCCTTTTTCTGGACTGAATCATCAATTCCTTGTTCTCCTTCTATTTGCCTGAAAGTAGACTAAAGCTCTATCCACATGGAAACAAGAAGGCAGCACGCAAGGATGCTGCACGGCTTCTTGCTCTCAAGTTTTGTGTATTTTCCTAAGGGAACAAGTGCACTATCAGAGAAACAGAGACAGAATGGACCAGACCAGGGCTATAAAGGAAAGGAAAAAATTTCATGAAGCAAATTAACCAAACAATCAAACGATTTTCCCATTTGCCCCCCCCAAAATATCATTTCCAATAAAATGGCAATATGATAAAAAAAAAAAATGTTAGTGAATTCCCAGAGACTTGTTTGCATGTGGACAGCCCCTAGGGATTTAGACAACGAAAAGCAAATACAAAACTAAATGGAACATGTTTATTCAAGAGTCATGTGTCTGTCCTACTAACCTGAAGAGGCATGCGTCTGCTTACTTATTAATCTAACCGTGTCTTAGACATTCTATGGTAATACCTACATGGCTAGAAGAGCATGGCTCTGAAACTGACACTGCATCGTTGGAGAACACACACACTTGGCGAACAGCTGTTTGGGGGAGTCCAGCAAGAAACCAATTTAAATTTTCATACTGTCTGTAGCTTAAGCTGCATAATTACCCTGTGAAACACTATATTTGCCATGACCAAGGCAGTCTGAAGAGCCACAGCTGTGCAGAGCAAAAATAGTATGATCCATGTTAAAGATACATTAAGGCTATGAAAGATAGTAAGAGGGATAGTTCAGGCTTATTAAACTGTGGTTGTATGATACATCGAACTTTAGTCAGCACTAGGGCTGCAATGATTAATTGATTAATTAATTACTAGATTAGATACCAGTTATACACCCCATCTGAAGTCTCCGCATGCTGGATTTTTTTTGTAATTTTTCTGTAAGTATGCTGTATACAGAGATGCAAAATTAGCTTTAAATAGAGAAATATTCACATTATCACAAGACTTAAAAAGGATGTTAGCTTGGAGATACAACTTGCAACACTGTCTGTATATCTTCATAATCAGTCATTTTCAATGATAATATGCCCAAGATTTTTTACTCTGTTGCATACATTAACATCCTTCCAAACTACTGGGGGACACAAAATAAAACTGACTGCAGCCACTTTAGAAAAAAGACTCACCAAATAAAATCTGCTTGTTAGCAGTTAGACAGGGCTTTCAAACAAGAAGCTGAAGTTTATAAACTGCTCGCTCTTCTGCTTTAGTCCATAGAGAAAATCAGATCTCTATTTCCAACACTGATGTCACTAAATAAAACATTTGAACTTCATGACGAAGAGAGCAGTATCTGATTTTCTCTCTAGATTTTTCTATATTTTAAAGATATGATAGATGTAAGAAGGCCTTTGTTTTATTAGATGAGCCTTATGTTAAGAGCCTGGTTACAGGCTGGCAGCCATGTTTTCAGTTTCATGTCACAAGCTGACTCTTGGAGCAATGGGTGCACTGGCAGGTCATATGGGGAAAAAATCCTATAATGATAAACTTGATATTTTTATGCTATAATGCGATATATGATATATATCAAGGATATAAAGCTGCACACAAGTTGTTTCTCTGGACTGGCCACTCTAAAATAAAATCTATTGTAATGAGCTGTATTACATGCTTGAAATACAGTTCTTACCTTTCATTTTAGATAATATCTGGTTTGTGTCTTTGGCTTTTAAATGTTAAATGAATGATGTTTACATATGTTAGAAACAATCAAATTGACTATAAATATGGTCAAATTCTGCTAACACAAATAATTAGGCTTAAAATTAACAGTGTTAGTAAGTGACTTTTTTTAAAATATAATTTTTGTTGTTCCATGTATTTTGTAATCAATTTCTAAAATATTTCAATTATAATATTTTAAGAATTTCACAAATGTATTCAATATAATGAACATGATCATTATTAATGCAACAGCCTGTAAAACCAGAAAAAGACCATCACAGATACCTTATCACAATATGATTACATCAAAAAATTTAAGACCATATCTTGTCTCATATTAAGATATAGATATATATTGCCCAGCCCAACTGGTGCCACAAAATCCAAAATAGATGTTATTTTTATACAAAACATATGCAAGCTCCTAGAAATTAGAAACTAAGATCATACCAAACAACTACCGTCCACTCTGTTTTATGACTCAGGTATGTGTCACAGTGATACAGTGTGAGAAAATAAACCCATTGTCAGCAGGTTTTACAACTTCACGATGACAGTTCTAATGGCAAACCCTTTTCCAGAAAGTACATAATTACAGCACTAGATAAGAGGCATAACAAGACCAAGCTGAAATTATATAATTCTCAGTATAGTTTAAAAAAAAGTGTAAGAGTACTTATTCAAAAAGTCAGCAATATACATTTTGACAAACCTAATAGCAATGACTGTAGCCTATTAGTGGGTTGAGAAGAAAAAATAAAAAGATTTTTTTTATTTAGGTTAAACAAATTGGAAATCCGCTAAGCCTGCTGGCCTAATGAAAATGTTATTATTACATGTAATATGTATCTTCTCTAACAAATACAAAATACATAATAATACAGGTACAGTAATGTGTAGAGAGGCAAAACCATGACATTGCTGGATTTTCACGCTATCACTGTTTTAGCATCATTTTGATGTTTCCACCATTAACATTACCATTTTAAAGACATTATAAGAAGCTCTTTCCTCATATTTCTTTGTCACGTTGTCACACTGAAGCCCTTTCTTCCTCTCCACCATGACTTCATGTTTCCAGCTGCTATCTACAGTGGAGCTGATAAGCTTGGGGGCAATTCTAGTGCTTCAGATTATTTGGAAGCACTTCTCCTGTACCTGTTGCTGTGCAAACACTTGTCGTCTCATTCGATGTTTTATTATTCAGTTCTCCTCACATACACTGGCCTGAGGATTATTTAAGATTATTTAAGACAACTCGAAATGCTCAACTGTCACGTCACCTCTCTAGTTTCATTGTCTACCACTTCTACCAAGGTTACAGGGAAACAACTACAGTAATGCATTTGAATGCAATAGTATATCACTGTATGCATACCACAATTTTATATTTGGATAAACAAAACAGATAAAATCAAATTTCAGTACTTTGGTAAGTCAAAACAGAAAATATGTTGCCCTATTCTGTGCTATTACAGGCAGGTTGTGGATATCAAGTGCTATTTAGGTAATTCATTTATCTCATTACTTACAAAGTGGCTAAACGTTAGGTGTGCATGTTATCTCCTGATGTTTTTCTGTTCACACACTGCCAGTTTGGAATATGAACTACTTAAGGAAGGATGCTACACCCTACTCTCCTTAAAATACTTGCCTGCCCTGAGGTTCTCACTGTGCTGCTGTATGCATCAATGTTCCGTGAAGTGTCAAGGGCTTGCATAATGATGTCTCACACACCTTCACATAGACACTGTGACAGGGTATTGGGTGGTTGTATGAGGTCGTGTGGTTGTATGAGGTCTTGAGCACTGACTGATTAGTGCACCCCCTTGCATTGAGATCCAGCTTGAGACACGGAGACTCACTCTCAGAGAAAAGACACAAAGAGGCAAGGAAAAAAATATTTTGACCTAAACAAAATCTACATCAGCTTTAGTCTATGATATCTTTATGCCACCCACTGTCTCCCACCAAATTCACACACCAAAGATAATTAGCTCATGTGGACACTGGAGCTACTGGTCTACTGTTGCTTCATTTGGTAACTTTCTGTTACTTAGTTAAAACTGAACCAAGCACTGTAAACAATGCAGCCACATACTGACATTTACACTTACTAATGTAGGTAGCAATGGATCAACAACTCCTGTGCCTTGTGACATAAAATGATTTTTCTGTGGACTTTTGGTGCAGAAAGTGATAGGTTTGCAAAGCAAATGAAATTTCAGTTTCAAGCTGAAAAGACAGTGTACAACAACAATGATAAAGAGTGTTCTTAGGATAGTGCTGACATTAGCAAGCATCCATGTTTAAACTTGTGGGAAGAGTTCAAACTCGAACCTCAAAAACCCCTCCAAGAAGCCCATCAGTTAGAAAGAAAGCAGTTGGTGAGCGTCGCTCTAGATGTCAGGCAGGCTCTACTGAGGTTTTTAAATCAAAGCTGAAGACGCACTTGTTCACTGTGGTTTATCATTCTTACATGGTTTGTTTTGTAATGTTTTAAGTGTGTCTGTAATTTTATTAGTGCTGTATATTTTATTGTATTTTAATCAGTTTTAATTTCTGCATTGTGTATTTTATTACACTTTGCATGTTATTAATTTATTTACTGTAAAGCACAACACAAATACATTAATTATTATTATTGTTATTTTTAGTATTATTTATCATTTTCACACCGTCTGAGCCAGCAGAGGGCATGATGAGGGAAGTTTGGCCATACATCCATTTTGAATCCATCAGAAAAATAAGACAGTGATGGTATGTTATTCTTGGAACTAAGGTTAACTTCTAAACCTAAAGGTTTGCTGTCAAACTAGAGGACATAAGCAAACTTTGTCATGTTCGTATGTTCTTTGCAAGAACTAAATGTAACGTCATACTTGCTTGAACTTGATTTTGGAAATCAAGTTCATCCCTAGTACCTTAAACAACCCCAGTTCAAAAAAACCCTGAACTGTCCCTTTAAAATACTTGTCTGAGAACATCTCTGTGCTGCTGCATGCATCAATATGTGCCTTGAATTGTCAAGGACCTGTGTAATGATGCCCAGCGGTGAAACCTCACACAGCCTTACAGAGACTATCCAGCAGGGTATGAAGCTCTTTTTTCATCTTTTTGTCCCAAAGAACTTACAGGCAACGTCCATACATTCATCGTTCTAAGGCATACAGTAACACATGAGTTCAGCATGTGATAGATGAAAAATCAAATCTACTGCTTATAGCATTCAACTGTCAGTTTGATCTTGATCTAAGGATCAAAAGGCATATTTGTAACTGTCAGGGCTGTATCTGTGGCATCTACCAGCACAGCACACTCATGAGTGAATATAGGTGAGAGTTAGGACTGTTGCAGTAAATTAAAGTTGTTGTTTGTTTGTTTTGAATGATTTTCCAGCACCTTGCAGCTGTGGTAACTTCATATAATTACATGCACTACATACTCAAAATGATTATCTCACAGTCAGTATTTCAAGTATTTCCAAAAGTCAAGCATTTCATCAACCTTGAAAAAAGAACATTCAAATTCCAGCATATTCATGGATTTCAAGCACCCGTATAAACTCTGTTAATACTGTGGTAAGTAATTATTGCTAAAATTTTAGAAAGATATGTTTATGTTTAGGCTCTTATTAAAATTTTGACAGTATCTTGTTCGACAATCATTCTTCTTTTAAAGGTGCAGTGCATATATTTTGGAGATTTGTCTTGCTGTTAATGTTATTATTCTGCTTCTGGGTCTTCATGAACAGACACGATGTAACATTATATTTGTTTGCTGCGTCTTTCATCTGAAAAGAGACGCTGTATCAGACCTGACTGAGGGAGCGCTTGTGTGTACAACAGCAGCACAGGGACTATCAAACTGCTGAACTGGACATTTTGAGCAGTTTTCAATAAGCCAGCCCAAGCTATCAGCCAAAGATAAAAAGATGTTCTACAGTCAGTGTCAGAAGAAGTTACCAAGAGTATTTAGTGGCAATTACTGCATTTAGTGGAGACTATGTACAGAGGGATGCAGGAGTGCTCTGCTGAAAGTTAGTCTTTTTTTATTTTAGGTTATGTTGAATCCCTCAGGGCTAACCACTAAAACAACTACTAAAAGAAAATGTTAATGTTTTAATAGCTAATGTTATCTTACAAGTATAAATTTCCTCTTGGCAATAACTTACCAGAAGTTAAGGAGCTGACTTATATTTAGCTGACCTAAGTGGCTTTCAGTGTATATAGTCCATTTACATCTGAAACTTTTGTGTTTGTTGTTTCATTCATACTCCAACCCATTTGCAGCCATCTCACTTTACTAGTGCAATGTTGTGGTTATCACTGTTCAGACAATCAACTAATCACTTCCCGTGTGCAGTAAGGGATTGTCACTGGGCATCTACACACCACTGCACTGACAAACACAAAGAGAATTGCGTGGAGGTGATGGGCTTAATCAGCATTGCAAGAACTCATTTGACAATGGTTTGAAAGTAATCAACATTTGGTGAGTTCCGCGCTGCATTCTTAAAAAAACAAAATTATTGTACCAACATCATTCAGCTACAACTTTTTGTCCCTGCAGGGCAAGTCCAGCAAAAGAACTTGTGCCTCTCTCCTAATTTCCAGGCTGACTGACTGTCCTGGTGCAAACAAATGAACACACAAATACAAGACCTGAATAATTCAAGGCAAAGTGTAAGGCAACTCGGTCTCATGTGGAAATGACGACAAAATAACCCCACAGACAGACCGGGTTCCTGCTTGTCCCACTGAGAGTGACAGGCCAGCTCAAGAACTGTAGTCTCTCTCTCACACACACACGTTTGGAAGCAGTGTGACCCTGGAGCTGCTGATTTGACTCACTGGATCCTGTTGGTCATTTCATTACCGTTTAATGAAACCAATCATTTAAGTCAGAAGTTACACGCGACGGACTGTGGGCACTAAGCTGGTGCTTTAAGCACCAAGAATGTTACGTCACACGTGTACGATGAATACAAACACGGCTCAGATCATCTACATCATACCAGTAACACATTTGAAACATAGCTGATGGAATGCAAAAGATAAAAAACAGGTAAATATACAAAAGTTCACTTTAGCACGACTTAAAATACAAACAGAATGTAACGCTATTCCTGACAACTCAAAAAACGCTAATGCAAGGTTCACCAACCTGCTCTTACATGAAAAAAAACATGCACATTACTGCCACTGGTGATTGTGTCTTCACCAGTAGCAGTAAATAAATGTTGACTCTCTGAGTTAGCTATTATGGCTACGACTATTTTCTGAAATGTACTATAAGCGAACAATACACATGCTTACATAAACGCATTTGAGGCGTTCAGCCGCATGGGGTCCTTGCGCCGCTGACTCCCAGCACAACTTTATTTAGACATAAAAGACATTATTCCTTGCTTTGGAGAGCTGCGCCCTGCGTGCGTGAATTCCCATAGCAGGTGCGTGGTGTTCATTTCTTATTGAATAAACAAAACGTGCCGATAAGCAGGCAAGCGGGCTACCTCCTGCCTGGCTAATCAGCTGCTAATGTTAGCTAACATGAAAAGCTAGTAGCTAGAGTATCCCTTTACTGCTTACCTTGAACGGCCTCGCAGATGTTTTCGTCGTCCCATTAAGTTGTCCAGCGAAACTGAACTCACAAACAACCTCGGCGTTTCCACAAACAACAATTTCCTAACTTTTTAGCATCCTCGTGAGTGGAGGTGGACGTAATATCCCAAACCGTACCACAACCTACAAAGTAATTTCTCTCCACCACTTACAACAACAACGTCAACCAAGAGTATGAGCCAGCCCCCGACGAGGAGCAAGCCAATCAGAGACGAGAGTATTGTTGAGTGACATTCATGAGAACCAATGGCAAGTATCGGGAGCTGTGACTGATATTCTCCAGTAGAGTAAGCACCAAATGAGAACGATAATACAAAACGTTCATTTGCCAATTGGCTGAGGAAAAAATAAAAGGGCCAGGGGTTTTGTCTGAGTAGCCTATGAGTGCGGAGCTGAGTCCGGACTGACAGGTGGCTTCACAGTTTACAAAATAGCCGGGGCGTCACCATTGCCGGGATGAGGTCATCTGGGATGATGTAAACCCTACGTCATTAGCAGTGTTTTAACAAATAAACACAACAGACCACATGAGTGTAGAAGAGGAAGGGATATTAAGTAGCAAAGGAAAAAGAAGACAGTAATGCAAATAGATGCCGACTGTATAACTAGAGCAAAAGCAAACAGGTCGCACACACGCTTGACTTTTTAAAAACTTTAATTTTCCAAACGTGATAAAAAAAAGAAAAGCACAGCACAATAAAATGCACATATCAAGGGAACAGAAATTGAGTGAATCCTGAAAACCACAAATATTTAATAATTAACCTACAAGTCAGTTGATGATTAAAAGTAAACAAAGTTTCAGCCATGTTGTTTAATGGATAACCTGTTACACTGTAAAGCTGAATTTACAATCAAATACAAATGCTGTGTGGAGGACTTGATTCTTACATTATTCATCTTGTCAGAGGAACAACTGCCTCTATTTTTAACTACATGCCATATAACGGTTTCTGAAAAATATTGTACACAAAAACAAAACAAAACAAAACAAAAAAAAAAGAACAGCTTCATGAGAAGTTGATAGATTGCCTGTCAGAGTGACAGACACCTTCTCTGGCCATTTACACCTGCCAGAGTTAACGCCGCCTCCTGTCTGGACTTCTGCTGCGTCTCCGTCCACCAGCCCTGGGAAGAAGGTGCAGGGAAAAAAAACATGTCAAAAAGACTGATACACTGTCCTAATGTACCTCGAACATCTAAAGGCAGGGTGAAAGAATTAAACAAAATCAGCAAAGTATGTTTCAAATGTTGCAGTTTGACAGAAAAGTAACTTGTAAAAGCCACATCTTTAACCAGAAATTCGCTGCAACCACCAGACAAACACAGTGTCCTCACCTCCTCTTGTTCTTGGGGGGCCCTCTGACAAATCCCCAGTCAACACTAATGGGCTGCCCCATCAGGTCTTGGCCGTTGAGCCCTTCCATGGCTGCCTGAGCCTCTTTGTACGTCTCATACTCCACCAGTGCATACCCCTGGAACCGTTACACGGACATTGGGTGAATTCATTCACATTTATGGCAACATCACTTAGGAATTTTATCATCTTTTACAATTAACTAAATGAAATCAACGGATACACAGAGCTAATGCTACCGCTGAAACCAAAGAATGGAATTTAAAACACTTCAGATGTATCTAGAGTTAAACTGTGCAACTCACCCGAAAGGTTGCATTCAAGAGTGATGTATCCACACTTTACAGAAATGACTGTTCACAGTAAGAGGTCAAAAAGGTGCTTTGCTCTGTATTTAATACTATAGACAATGCTGCCACCTTGTGGCTTCTGAGAGTAAAGCCAAATTGTACAGCCCAAAAACTAAATGTGTGAATTAGCTTGGACAAGTCTTTTGCAGTATGAAGGGTAAACATTTTATTTCAATGATTTATAGATTTTTAATTGCTTACTAAATTAATCGTCAGCTAATTTTATAATTGATTAATTGGCTTGAATGTTTTTAAATTAAAACACATTTTCAGGTTTTTTCAGCTTCTTAAGCGTGAATATTTTCTAATATTTTCTTTGTTTCATGTGAAAAAAAATAATTTAGACTGAACAATTTGGTTTGTAGACAAAACAAGACATTTGAAAACATTTTGAGGTTGGAAAAACACTGGTCAACCATTTGACATTTTATGGATCAAACGATTACTTGAATTATTTAGAAAATAATCGACAGATTAATCAATTGTGAAAAATAATCATTGGTTACAGCCCCCGATAAGTGTATGAAATATATAAACTGTTTATCATTTTAGCAAAATGATTAACAGTTCTGAGTTTTCGGGCAAACTCAAAAAAGAATTAATTATGAGTCAGAGAAACTAGAGCAGTAGTTCAATTTGCTGGTCGATTAAATTAAATATTTGGAGCGTCTCTCAATACAGTGCCAAGTATTCACAAAAATAAATAAATTGCATTAGATGCCATAACGGTCAAATAAAATAGTTGCATTGCCAATTTTGCACAGACTGTTTTAACACAGGACCTATTCCTTTTTGGCTTTCTGTCCAGTACTTTTAATAAGACAAATTACATTAGCAGTTTCACAGCCAAATTAACTACACATAAGATATTTTATAAAAGCATGTACATAAAAGCATTAATTTATTAAATATTACTACAGATGACCCTAAAATATTCATCAGTGCCAAATATTGTGCAAGGTAAGAGAGAGAGAACTTCAATTGTGTTAAGAAACACTACTTAACTTACAAACATTTAAACACATAAGACATGATTTTCAATGTGCTTCACCTTGAGGTAGCCTGTTCTGCGGTCAAGGTTGAGATGCAGGTTCTTGATTTCGCCAAACTCTGAAAACTTGTCATGGATGTCTTCTTCAGTGGCCTCTTCATGGACGCCTGTCACAAACAGGATCCATCCCTCCACAGCTGCAGAAAGATAAGGACAAGAAAAGGAATTGGGGTCAAATAATAAGACAAGCACCACTTTCAGCTGAGTATACCAACGTGCCACACTGAGTTATGTGATTACTACATGAATTGACACTGAGCATTTGATGTCCCTGCTCATGTCCCCTTTGTTCATGTTTATGGCAATATTTGCATTTGCTGTATTTTATTTCGGCAGCCATTTTTTTATCTTTTGCCTGAAGTGTCTTAAAACTTCTCGTCAGTTTAGATGGCTCTTATTCAGAGTTTTCTTATGCCGTGACATCGCTTTATACATGCTCTGTCCAGCTCTCTTTGGATCAATCAGTGGCCAGCAGTCTGGTGATGTTACATTTTACTATCGGTTCTGCCCTCTTGGAACCTCGCCAGAGCAGGTACCAAAACAAGCACCAGGTATCAGGTACTTATCAGGTACTTGGAGTCGAGTCATGCTTGAACGACATCATGGAAGAGCCCTATGAGAATCCTAAATCAAGGTTGGTGAGGTTGCTCCAGTTATTATATCTATTTTCAATGAGAGCGATTGCTAACATGATAAATACTGTAGTGTCACAAAATAAAAAGCATATTAGATACAATAGTACAGAGTTTAGAAGAACAGCACTCACATCTCTGAGGGCCTGGTTCATCCCCGTCCTGCTCCACAGTATCATAGTCCTCCTTAATTCTGGACCTGGCTCCTTCCTCTGGAAAAAGTAACACAAATAATTAACTTTGCTACACAGCTAGGTTAATTAAGTAAAAGCACGGTCTAACAACTAAATAGTTGTTTACCTGAGCCAAAGCCTCGTCCTTTCCTCTTCTTGGCTTTCTCCTTCAGTTTGTGGATGCTCTCTGGGTATTGAAAAATTCACCAAGTCAAAACCAAATTTACAACGCTGCAAATGCAGACATCTTATACAGCGGCCCACGAACTAATTTAAAATACAAATAGCTGTAAACGGTGAATCTAAAACACATCAAAGTTTTAGTGTTTCGTACAAGTGTGTGTTGACTTTTCAACATTTTAACTAGTACAAACGTCGAGCCGTTGGCTTAAGAGGGAATCAGCTAACGTGCTAGTAGCGGTATGTATTCATTATTACGTTTGTGTTAATCGTACTCCTAAAGCAGGTTATATTCCCCATTAAGATTCTTTTACCGGACAAACTCAGAAAGGATGAATTAAGCAACTTGTCACTGTTTTAAACAAACGGATACAAGCCTGCTTACAGCGATGTTTGAATGAACCTTCAATGTTTCAGAACATCGTTAGCTTGTTGTTAGCATTCTCCGGGCCTGTAACCACGCTGTCTGCGCTTGTTTGCTCATGCGGATTCTTTTATTTATATATGGATATAAACACACCGATCGAAAACATAAGTTATGGGGAATCTGCCGCCAATGACCATCAAAGTTTTTCTTTTTTACCATCGCCATCCTCGTCCATAGGAAAGTCCTCGCCTCCCGCTTCATGAAGGTCCAACACGTCCGCCATGTCTGCGTCTGTCTCCGTGTGTGTGTGTGCGCGCGCTACGCAACGTACGTACTTTACGTACGTACGCAAAAGGCTTACAAGTCGTTGAAGTTAACGTTCAATCCAACTTTATTTGAAAAATACTTTAAAACAACCATAATGGACCAAAGTGCTGTGCAGATGTAAATTAATAAAAGGCGAGATTTAATGTTGTAAATGTTGTAAACACGCATACTTTTATACATTAGATTTAAATAAGAAAGTAACCAAAACTGTAAAAATAATTTATCATTCATATGAACAAATAAGACAAATATCTAAATTTGACCTAGATAAATCCATGTTTTATGTACACAAATGTCAGTATGCAAAGTTACCATCATTGTGTGTGAATGTACTCAAAGGTGAATTCTTGTTGAACAAATCATGACAATGGTCACAAGAAAGCCAACATTTCCATCTTAAATATCCTGATTCATGAGCATTATTTTCTTTTTTGTGTTTTTGTTGTCGTTTGTTCCTGTTATTTGTATTCCTGTAGAATAGAAAAAGCACAAATAGATACTGCATCTAAAAGGAAATGGCACTTCTATGTCAAGGTGTCACTTGGATTGATGTGTCTTTTTCATCAAAAATCTGGGTAACTTGCTCTGAGGGAGCAATATCTATGGCTGTCCCTCAAATAAGTATGACAAAAAACTCATGGGGACAGCAGGGGGTGCATTTGCTCACTTTTTTTTAAGGCCTGCTGTATGCTTACAGATTACATGCTTTAACTGAATGTGTCAATACATATGGCATAATATTCATCAGGACCTTTTGGGAATTTATTTTAATGAATTAATAACAGAATACACATATTTTCTATATAAAAAAGTCGTCATCAATCTGCATTCATATTTTAAAGCCCAAATGACCAAAATATTCTTAATCCTGCACCTTAATCTTGAATTAATTAGATGTCCCTGGTTGTAAATTTGATATATTTGAATTATTTGGTCTGTTTGTTACTCAAAACAAGTTATTTTCAGAATGTCAACTCAGGCCTTTATTTAGTTATGAAGGATATTGTTTCACACAAATGTCACTTGCAGCCCTAGTTAAGACACTGTCAGTAATTTAATTCATAACTAATTCCATTAAATTATAGCAACATTAATACACATTTGTATTTTGTTGCCATTAGTATATGAACTTGGTGATTACATGCAAGGAAGTGACCTTAAAGACAACATTGCTCCAACATATTGCAGAGGGAACAGTTGCGACTCTAGTATGTCTTGTGTCAACATCACAGAATCTTTTTTGGCTATTATTTTCTTTGTCAAATAAAAGCTGCTGAAAAACAAACAGTAACTTTGAAAAAGAAAACTGCATACTCCCCATGATACCGAAAGAAAAACTACTGAAAACCACTCTACAATCACCCGCTGTTCTCATATCTGAAATTAAAGATGATCAGTTATCTAGGCCTCTTCACTTTTTTTTAACAGGTCGTCATGATAAAGTTGGCCAAAAAAATAACACATTTTCTTACAGGTAAAAAAATCTTGAAACATATACAGTATATATTGTATGTAGAAGATAAATAATATATTAACAGAATATTTTTATACTTTTGCAATCCACAATCAGCAAAGTGTAGACCAGTGAACCTAAGCACATGCACCTCAAAATGAACCCTTATCGCATGTTTTCAACATAAACATTTCCAACTATCTGGTCTTCATCACAATGTAGTTTCCTTTATTCTGAATTATAGGTGGGGTTCATTTCCACTGCTGTAGAGGAACTGTCTGAGGAAACTGTCTGAGGAAACAGACATCAGCACTCCCCACGGTTCTTTTGAAACATGCTGTGGTAAAGGGTAATGAAACACAGATGCCTAAATTTGTTTAGTTAAAACTGATAAAAAAGTAACGGAGAGAGGAGTAGATAGAATCCTTTATTAAAACCTGCAGATTTATAACATCTCAGTTCTGTAAGTATTTTGAATGAGCAGATTTAACTCCACCTTCCAATAACAGCATTGTAAGTTCCTGTTAAGCTCAGAAACGTAGAGTATCGATTCATTCATATATTATTCACAGGTCTATAATGCTACTGTTAATGTCAGGAATAACTCTTAACTGACAGTTAAGAGTTATTACATTACATTAAAAGCTTTAAATTACAGTAAATGCCTTTCTTTAGTTAACATTTATTAAAGGTTTATAATTTAGCTTTATAATTAAGCATTATTTAACCTTGCACCCTCTGACCCTTATAGTAAAGTATAAAACATACATCCCCTATAACCCCTATCTATGACTTCATGGGAAGTGTATGGGAGTATAGAATAAGCATTACTTAACGATTAAGCACTTAATAACCATTATTAATGTTGTAATTGTAGTGTAATGACTTTATTGAGATCACATTTATTAAAAGTTTCTGTGTCTGTAAATTGGATTCCCTAATGAAGTGACACTTCACATTTATGTATACTAATTATGTATATTATGTATAATAGCACTAAATCATTATGATGTAACAAGGGTCAGCATTACTTAAGCATACTTAACCCTTATTGTGAAGTGAAATGTTTAATGTTTGTGTGGTTGTTAAGGCTCACAAGGAGCATTAATATATGGGAACAATGGTCAATAAATGCTTAATTATTGTGTATTCTGAACTTCTTCTGTTATTTGACTTTATGAAGTCATCGTGAAGATATGCATGTTTTATACTTCAGAATAAAACAGAGTCTGCAGTGTAATAATGAAAGTGTGAGTGAATGGGTGTGAATGGGAGAATGGCAAAACTTGTGTATAGCAACTTTAAGTGACAAGCTAGAAAAACAATATATAAGTACAAACCCTTTAAATAAGGCTTATTTAGCATGATTATGTATATATTGTCTTTGCCGAGAGATACATTATAAGTAACGCTTATTTATTTTTCACATAAACAGTTAACAGTGTGTTGACTGATGTTATCAGAGGCTTAACAAGCCCTTTAATAGCGTATGAAATAATACCTTAATTCATCTGACTAATCAAACTTTAATTAGTTATTACAGCATTTACCAATGGTAATTAACATAGTGTTACCACAGCTTTCAAAGTTAAGGTATATATATATTTGCTCCTATAGCAGAGGGCAGCTTTTAAACATGTGTACAGGATAAATGCTTAATTATTGTGTATTCTGAACTTCTTCTGTTATTTGACTTTATGAAGTCATCGTGAAGATATGCATGTTTTATACTTCAGAATAAAACAGAGTCTGCAGTGTAATAATGAAAGTGTGAGTGAATGGGTGTGAATGGGAGAATGGCAAAACTTGTGTATAGCAACTTTAAGTGACAAGCTAGAAAAACAATATATAAGTACAAACCATTTAAATAAGGCTTATTTAGCATGATTATGTATATATTGTCTTTGCCGAGTGATGACAGCAGCTTGTGTTATCATTTCATTAGAATACTGAAAGTAATGTATTTGGCACTAACTGAATAAGAAAGTAGTAGAAGAATAATTGTGCCTCATAATGGGTCATAAAATAATGTCCACGATAAAACTGGAATCCAGAAAGTTAAGGGGGTTGTCCTTTTTTTTTGTTTGTTTTTAAGATATTCTAAACAGAACACTCGTAGAAGTGCCGGTCCACTTCCAGCTGGTCCTGACACATAGTCAGCGTTGACCTCACAACTTAACAAAACTTTCAATTAGACAGTCTTTTCTCGACTAGAACCTGAACCACCACCAAAGTCAATAGAGAAAATCAGGGTTTCTTAAGTAAGTACATTGGAATGAAGGATTTTAAACACATAAAAAACATAAAAACATACAAATTAAGCCATGACAGCATCTGATTAAGACTCACAGCCATGTACCATTTCATAATATGTGTTGCAAAATTAGTATAATACAAAAGAGCATATATACTGTATATATATATAGGATATATAATATAAAGGACAGAGATGAACAGCATTCTGATAAGTCTCATCAAAAAAACACACAGACAGATGACGCTCTTATTCCATTCACTGTAGTTTTTATGAGATAAGATTCATTCTAAAAGGTAATCTACCACTTTTTAGTAAGTCTGAAATTTCATAAGGTGAATAAAGACACGTTGCCACATTCTTAGAAAATATGTGTCATTTCCTTTAAGCTTAGCAGAGAGGCTGTCCATTTCCATCGTGTATAGTTTATTTCATATGAGTAAAAAAAAAAAAAGTTTACTCAGTCATGATGAGTTAAAAAAAAAGTTATGATCCCATTTTAAGTGGAATCCAGAGAGTATGTTCACTTTCTCAACACTTGCCTCTTGCGAACACCAACGTGTGACAGGGGTTTGTGAATTTGCAAAGGCTGTTCTCCATTTTTTGTAACTTCCTCCTTTCTTGTCTGTCTATCTTTATCTCTCAGTGGTTACTAAAGGAGGAAAAAAGAAACTGTGTGACGAGACACATGCTGCTGACTCATGTGCAGTGCACCTTGTTTTATCCAGACATTTGGTGAATGCCGATTTTACTGTCACTTTGTTGAATTTAGATTGAAATACCTAACCTACCTTAACTGTGTTTATATTGATCCTCTATAACAGTGTTTGTCAATCCTAGTCCTAAAATCGCTGCCCTGCGTGTTTTAGATCAGGGTTTGGAAAGTAAATTTGGCCTAAGACCAACTTGTTTTTAAACGAAAAACCTGGATTTTGTTTTTTATTTAACTCTTTAAAATTTAATTTTCAACTATCCAGTGTTGTACAAAAGAAGTTTAAGAAATGTATTGCTTTAGCTTAAATTTGCCACAAATAATTACTACTAGTGTTTTAAAACTGCTTCGGTCAGAGGTAAAAAAAAAAAAATGTTTGCACTGCCTTAAGCAAACAGTAGTCGCCTGGGAATAATGGGGTCACTTTAATCACTAACTTTTAAGAACAATGTGTGTGAGATGCAGAGAATAAACTGTCAAAAACATATGTCCTTAACAACATTTATTTTCCCTATTCATACTTTTAATAATACACGTGCAGTTGTCCAACTTTGAGAATTCTTCTTTGAGTCTAACATATGGTAGTTGTTATTTTGCAGCCATTTTAGGTCTATTTATGCTTTAAGACAAAGGCAAAGACAGACGAAGCCTTTCATCTGTACTTGGTATTCACTTCATTGGAGCAATACCACCGGAGGCACTATTGAGTCAAGAGTCCAATCACTGAGGAAAACTACGAACAAGATTCTATACTGGCATTTAAAAATGGCCAGAAGTTACAAAGCAGATTTACATCCTCTGCCACAAAATCCACTTGCATATCTGCCTACGGTCGCCATGTTTGTTGACGCCTGAAACTTGGTACAGGGTACTGCCCTCCAGAACAAGGGTGTCAAATTCAAATGACACCCTTGTCATTTGGCCACTGAGTGTCTAGTCCGGTCAAGACGGGGGCCAGTCTAGAGAAAAAATAACCAGGAAAAATACATTTGTTCAGTGGCGGGTGAACAATATCACCTTCAAATTATTACACAATGTCAGTACAGATTTTCACAGTGATATGTCACATAACTTCAAAGTAAAAGTGCTTGTTTCGATATGGAACAATACATACTTCACAATAAGAATACATTTATCATGCAAAAATAAGTTTATTAATATCTAAAACAGAGATGAATCTAAAAGTAAGTAAATCATAATGTGGACATCTGTTAAAAAAACACAAACAAGCTTGTATATGTAATTTAATGTTAATAATGTGATAATTTGCAACCACATTTCTAGCAAATATATTCTGTCTATATTTTATTACCTTAAGGGCCTGTACTCTGAACTTGGCTGTCCATCAAAACAGCAATTTCATTTATTCAATTTTTTCCAAACCAAATAAAATGTCAGGTCTAACTACTGAATCTCATATTTTTTCAGAATACAGGCTCTGAATTCTGGATTGTCATTTTTGTGCACTTAAGCAAACCATTTTTGATATCATCTGTTGGGTCAGATACTAACACTGGTGGGCCAGTTTTGGCGCTTGGGCTGCCAGTTATTGACCACTGTTCTGGGTTGCCAGTTAAGTCAGAGCCTAACAATACTACCTTGGGATGTGAGTGGTACTATTTTAACCTTTTATATTTCAGTACAAAGGGGCTTAATTTAGTGATCTCAACATACCCAAACAACATGTAACATGTAACATTGCAGGGCTGCATGAAACTGCTGTGATGTCACTTTACACGTGACACACAAACTGGTGATGGTCAAAGCAGTTCTTTTCTTTGTATTGATTGATTCTGAATCATTAGAATCAGTCGATTAAAAAGATTTGTTCACCGAATGGTTCAGTACTTCCTGCATGACCGGAGCACAGACTCCGTCTGATACAGTCACTGAACTAAAATACAGCTGAACGGGTTGTGACTGGGCTCACGATCTCCGTCTTTCAGCAGTGCTGTGGCTAAATACACCAGACTCCTCTGTTAAATATGGAGATTTTAGAAATGTCCTTGTTAAATGTTGGAGATGGACGCATGTTTTCAGGATTTTTAACTGATCTACAGTTTGGGATTGTTTGGGTTGATTCCTGTGTTGGACTTCGCGCTCATGACTCGTTCAGTGACTACACTCTCTGACCAATCAGTCCGTCCACATCACATTTTAGTATCGGTTCAGCTCATTTGGAACCTCAACAAAGGTACTAATAATAATGGAAAAGCAAAGAAGCCTAGTAGTTTCGCACCCTGCCGAGCTGAGCAGTGCAGGAACTGTATAATGGAAAAGTGCTATTAGTCAGCTGGCATTGGCATGAGTGAGTGAATGAAATCTGGGTCATGATGCAAGACAGCGACCAATCATAGGACTGTTCAGAGAAAGAGAGGATACACATGTGTCCTTCAGTGGAAAGGTCTCTGTTCCAGTACTGGCAACAACTGCCGACACGACAAGGAAACCGTAAAAATCAGAAAGACAGAGAACAAATGCAATATACACGTGTCAATATGGAAGGAATGTTACAGAGATAGAGAGATTGCCATGTGTCATCTGTCGACTATAAACCTAGTGTCTCTCTCCATTCTAATAGTATTCTGGTGGGAGGAGCTGAGGACAGCTTCGATGCCCTAAAAGCCTGTGTACGCTGATTTACACATGAGAGGATGTACTAAAAAAGGAACAGCTGCTGAGAGAAGTTTTGGTGGTGTAAAAAAATATTTTTAGTGTCACTACAGTGACAAACATCTATGTCACTGATCACACACACACACTAAAATATTTCTCTGAATCCTAGACAGAGTGTTTTTTTTAATAAAAATCACCCTTCAAGGTAAAATATAGTTTGAAATTATAACTACAATTAGTTTAAAGAACGAACTAATCTAATAACAAAAAAATTGCCTTGTTTCCCAGTAATAATTTACTGTAGAAAAGTGGGATTCAAGCAGTGACAAAAACATTTCAATCATTTCAATTTAATCTATATCAGTGGTTCTCAAACTTTTTATACCAAGTACCACCTGAGAAAATGTTGAGCTGTTGAAGTAACTCCATTATTACCAATGCTAAAATACAGTGGTGTAAATAGGCTGAGCAAAGTTTCACAGGAGGCAGATTTATTCCCAATAAGATCATTTGCTCTCTCATTATCCTCCTCTTTCTCAGATATACTTGGTGGTAGCCAGGCTACTACTAATCAGAAGCCGTAGAAATCACCCACTCTATCAACAATCAATGCACAGCCAGTTTTTGCACTAACAGACACAAGTAGGCAGCGGAGACAGCCCCAGTCTCCCCACAACAAAACATTTAACCATCACAACGACTCAGAGCACATGTGCTTTCTTTCGCATTATGAGCACGCCATTTTTCAGTATAAACATGAGGCCCCTGGAGATGACACTCAACAATCATTTTTTTGTAGAGATACTACAGCTTTAAGGATGTCAAAGACTCTTTTCCCTTTTCTTCTAGACCACCTGATGTGAGACAGTGGAGGAAAAATGTCATCACAGGCCTATGGATGAAAAAAAACAAAAACGCAAGAACATCTTTAAATGTGCAGTTGAGCAGGTTATTGGTAAATGTCATGATATGCTCATCTCACATACAACTTACACACAGCAGCTTCCAAAGTATTTTTTGGCGGACGATTCCAAAGCACAACATCAGCGTATGTGACGTCAGAATTCATGGTATGTGTGTGTTTGTCATGGTTCGACGGCATCTCTTTTCTGGATGACTTAAACTTGACGTCAGCGTAGACCACATCCTTGGAGAAAGAGGAAAACATGTCATCATGGAGACTCACTTGTCCCTGTGTATCACCGCCATCGGGTTGTTTTTCCTGAACAACAGTCATACTTTTTTGTTAGCGCAACCATAGCATGGAAAACCTTTGTCTGACGTGAATGAACTCACTTCATTTCGTGCAAGAGCAGATGGACTGGCCGTGTTGGTCTCTGTCCCGCCTGTGTCTGAGAGACAGAGCTGCTTTATTTGAGGGAAATGCAAACAGCAAAAAAGATTCAAAATAAATAAAAGGAACATTGTGTTCTTTTGCTCTCACCGATTAAGCCATGGTGTCTTACTGACAAATCACATCTGAGTAAAAGGAAGCAAAATTGCTGTGATTAGTTTGGTTTTCGAGCAGTGAAATTGGAGCTGTAGCTCTGCCTGTCATAATTATTACATAACCTCCATTGCATTTATGTGACCTATCTTTGGATAATCAAAAATTAGATTGTTTGTCGAAAAAGCTGCATGCCACACATGGTCTGGTTTCCACAAAACAAAAGAAAAAACAATAAATACACACCTTCTTGTGAAGATGAAGTAAGCTACGGCTGCAATGATTCCGAGCAGCAGTAAGACAGCAACCACTATAGCAAAGACAATCCCTGATGACAATGGCATCTGTTCTGGAAGAAGAACAATGACAGTTGATAACACTGTGTGATTATGCTGTCAAATTATTTTAAAAGGTCGTGGTATTTACAATGTTCATCCATCAGCCACAGCAGTAATACCTGCTTTTTACATTCGTGGCACATCCATGTATGTTTGATTTACTCAAAGAGTAAAGATATGGAAAATAATTTGTGAAAAAAATCGATAAAAACATGGCTGCCAGCGGGGACACGAGTAATAAGGAGGGAATATGATTGAACACCCTTTTATTTCACCTGAAAACTGAAGTTTGTGTTGCTTTGTAAACCAAACGTATGGGCAGTACAATAAGTAGTTGAACCACTTTATATTTTGTCCCCAATCACCTTCAACCTTATTGTTCCTACTTCCTGATTGGCCTTGCTTCATCACATTTTATACTGTTTGTAGTCTGTCTACGTTAGCAGGAACTAGAACACAGCCCAAACTTCTTCTTATTTGTTGCAATTGTTGTTATTGTTACATTCACATATTTGTTCCTTGTGGTGGCCTTTTGGTGTTCAATCAACCTGCCGAAGGATTAGGGCTCTAATCAGGCATATCTCCAATGTCCATTGAAAAAATCAAGGATTTTAAATCATGGACTTCACACGCTGGAGTTGTTGATACCAAACGAGGCAGCAGTAGAGTAACAGCTTCTGTGTCCCTCTGAGCTAAAAACACTGATTTTCTCATGAACTCTGGTAAGGAAGAGTGAAAAGTTTGTAGACATTTAGTATTCTTACCATGTCCTAGAATTAAAGGCCAAGTGTGTAAGAATTAGTGACATCAATGGTCTGACTGCAGACCAGGACTCCTGTCATGGTCCACTATCTTGGCCTTTGTATCAGGTTCTTTTGTTTGTCTTGCCACTAGATTTTGTGGATTTCCTGTTTTATTTTGACACTTCCTGTTTTGTTACGTTGTTCCTGTTTTGTTACCGTTGTTTTATTTGCCTTCACTCATCATTTCTTTTTCCAAGCATGTTGGGGAACTCTGTTAACACTAATTTGTGACTCTCTCTACTGTTTCCTTCTTATTTGTTAGTTTATGCATTGGGTCATTAAGGGCAGATTAAGGCCCAAAGTACATATAAAAGGCTCATTCTACGACTACATTTACATTAACATACTTATGAGTAGTATCTTAAGTTTCAATTAAGGAACCCTCCAATGTGTTACACACTGGACCTTTAACCGGACATAAATTTTATCTAGTGATTCTTTCATAAATTACCTTAATTCATTGATTTATCCCGATGTATCTCTAGCCAGCAATTTTTAGCAATACCTGTCGACAACAATGCGAACAACAATGCTACACAAACAATGTAGCAACACGTCTACCGTGTGTACGACCGATTTAATGTGAAACAAACATGACAGAAGTGCTATTGACGGTGGAAATAGCATTGTTTGTATGTTGGCAGCCATCCTGTAATCGTTGGTATGTGAGGTTGTGCTGAGTTCTGACTTTGAATGTCCCATGGTCTCGGGAATTCCGAGTTCTGACCACAAATGGAAGGTGGCGTGAATCCGTTTTTCCTCAGTGGCAGCCATGTTTTCAGTGAGAGCGAGCTTCCGTGTATCAAGCTGGTTCTCAGACACAGTGCTGAATAGTCAGTACCTTATACAATCACATTCCAAAAAAGGTGAACTTGCCCTTTAACTTGTAAATAACTATATATATGATATACTATATACTGTATTATTTATGGTTCAGGATGAGCTTTTACAAAACATAAAACACAGATATTCACCAATGATGAGCTAGAAGATAAACAGTGGTAGTGAGTTTCACTGACCAGCAATGGAAAGTAGTACAAAACGCAACTAATATAACACTAATATAAAAAAATGTTACTATAATCATGATTAATCACATAATGGGATTTATAATATATAATAAATGCTGATCAAAAAGATCTTAACTTTTATATCAGTCTTGTCTTTAACTTACATCCTGTATATACTACAGTACATTATACATATTATTTGCGGCGTTGCATGACACACTCACCATGAACTATAAGTTGAATGGTGTCCTGAAACGAACCACTGGGGAAGGTCGTAACGTGGCACGTGTACAGCCCTGCATTTTCCAGTTCAACATCTTTGATTATCAATGATTGTTCTGTGACTTCCACTTTCTCCTTCAGCTGAGATTCAGAAATATTCACGCCCAGCTGTGGATTATAAACTACGATGGGGATGCTCTGTCCCTCTGGCTGCTGGAGTTTCCACTGAACCTGAACAATTTTTGCTCCTTTGACGAAAGGACACGTCAGGGTGACGTCATGGCCGAGGTATCCGAGCTGGACTCTTTTCTGGACTCCCTCTGCATCCACAACTACAACAAATACAACAAAAGTAGATACAGTATGGTGTTTAACTGTAGCTGCTCTAACTACTTCACAATCAAACACACTGACAAATAGGGAAGCAATAAAAAACATTTCTGTACCCAAAGGTGCAATATTGTGCTTGGAGATGCCAGAAATGGACCTTTTGACTGACAGAAAATCTACAAAATGAATTTAATTGAAAGCAGGAACAAAGTTGTACAATTTTCACCCCAAGGCTACAGATACACTTTTAAAATGTAAAAAAAAAGAAAATGCTCCTTAGAAAAGTTATTCACATCAGCACTGCACATTCTTTGTGTTTGTTTGTAATTTTACCACATTTAAGCTTTTGATTTGTGCAAATAAATGGTCGAAATTATGTAATTATTACGTGAACGATTATTTACTTTAGTTTATTTATAATTTACTTAAACAGTATAGTACAGTTTGAGGTACAAGGTACAAAAATGAGCTTTCCTTAAAATGGTTAATGCCTCAGAGACGAACGTTTTTACCAGTGCAGGTAAACATCAGTAATTCTATTTTTCAGTGTGTACTACCCTAATAAATGATTAATAAAAGCTTTATATTTAGGTTTTAAAATAGACTGTTAACATGTTGGGATTAATATATTAATATAAAGGTATAAGAGTTTTCACCAGGGGGTGAACTGATATGATAGCATTGGTATCAGGCGGATAGTGGTCAAAATAATTTGATCGTATATCAGATATAAGAATATAAATCGGATACAAGCCAAAAATCCTACATATTGCATACCCAGGGAATTATTAAAGGTCTATAAAACATTTTATGTTTTTACATTTTATTACATTTTATGGACTTAGCTTCCTCTGTTTCACAGACCAGCAGCCACCACTGCGTGTGTTACAATTTTTTAACCCAACGTTTTAACCCATTTCCTGAAACTGTGACAAAAAAATAGTACAAGGAGATTGTTCTTGGGAACGACTCAAGCTCATTCACTAATTTGTTAAACTGAAATTTAGGGTAATATGTGAGCGAGGCCAGAGGATTTGTGCTCAGAGTGAAGTAGTTTGGAATCATGTCGCTTTCTGTTTGGTGTCTCTCATTTTTTTGTGTGTCATAAATCTAAAACTAGGGGGGGAAATTGGAGGCACACCTCAGCTGTCATAATGATGAGAGAGAGAGTAAGTCAAAACTATTAATTATGAGCTAGCCTGTCTTAATAATGAAAGTGTCTCATTTTGTCACAGTTTTGAGATGCGTAGTGATTCTTTTCAGACAGTATTTCATTATTAAGACCTTATCTTATAATTATGACACAAACTCAACATTATAACTTTGTATCCCATAATTATGACTTTATTTTTATTTTTATTAAATACACTAGCATCTCATGAATATGACTAAGCATCTCATAATTACATACAATCTTAAGATTATGACTTAATATCTCATAAATAAGACCTGGAATCTCAAAACTATGACTCAGCATTTCGCTATTATAAATAGAATTTCATCTACATCTGCATAACTATTTCATAGTTATTACAGTATCTTTTTTCCAAGGGGCGGGAAATGGCTTCCAAAAAAGAAAAAGAAGAAAACAAACAAATCATTTGACATAATTGTTGTGTTAGATCTTACCTGAGAGAAGAGTGATGCAAATCAGCTCCAGCACAGTCAGAGGTTTCATTGCACACGACTAAAGGTGTTGAACAAAATAAGAGAAACGCTTCAACAATACAGTCATCAAATCAATGCAAACGTACTGTGAGCAGTTACTGGTTCATTATTACCATTATTATTGTTGTCGCTGTTGTTACTGTTACAAAGTTAGTCAGAATAATTTAAAATGGCCAAAGCATGGTGTGTCAGCCTGCACGTCATCATTCAGGAAACTTACAGAGTTAGAGCCTGAAGTTTCTGGTTCACACATCGGCAGAAAACAAGTTCAGAACAGCTGCAACGCCAGAAATGTCTTCAACATCACGACACTGTGCAGCAAACAAACAGAGAACAAACAGGAAACACATCTGCCTTTCCAGACAGGAACAGTCAACAGTTACAGTAACTTCTGACATCCATTCACCCTGTCTCACAGGGACCCCATGTGGTCAAACTGTGAAATCATTCAGATCTAATCTTATTTCACATAAAATTTGAGCCGTTTAGAATTTGCATAGATGTATTGAAACATTTGCATTTTTGCCATATTTGTGCATACTACCTGATACAAACATGTTTACACTTCATTTATTGTATTATTGTAGGTTATTAATGCACATTTGTCCAAAATCAGTCTAAGGAAGTAATATTGTTGTTAATTAATTCATGATTCAATTTAAATATACACTGCTGTGCAAAAGTTTCAGGCCATGACTAGGTTTGTTGATATACTAAGAGGATTGAGGCCACATATGAATGCTTGTTTTTTTTGGAAAACAAAATAAAATACATATTTAAAACATGCCAGAATACTGAGATTAGAAAAGAGGAAGACCACAGAGAAGGGTCATGGATGTTATGTGAGCTGGAGGACATGAGGACAATAGGTGTAACAGAAGAGGGAAAGGACAAGATGGAGGGCAGATGTGGTGACCCAGAAAGAAAGACAAAGAGGAAGAAGACAACACATTTCCTGTATCTCCTGGTCGAATTCTTATCAGGAAGCCAATCAAAAATGACTACATATGGTCATTTCCGCATTACTTCGTAAACAGTTTTAATGGCGAAGTAAGAATTTTGCATAGTGACCTTCCATAGTTCCTTTTTCTTTCAGTCCTCTTTCATTTTTGTCCTCAACTCTTAAAACAGGCGGTGGGTAACTTAAGGAGCCATACAAGTCTTGCAAATTTGGAATAAAGACTCAAACAGAGGTGTGTGTAAATGAGACAAAAGGATAAAGTTGGCAAACACTTTTTGGTTGGAAGCTCTACCATTACTTAGCAGGACATACTCTAAATGATTTAGCAGGGGAGAGACACACAGTTTTCTGCTTATGATGTTTTTGTCATATTTAATGTTCTGTATGTATATTGCACTGCTCTAGTCTTGCATGTTCTCCCCGTGGTGCGTGGGTTCTCACCGGGCACTCCGGCTTCCTCCCACAGTCCAAAAACATGCAGATTTGGGGATTAGGTTAATTGGACACTCTAAATTGCCCGTAGGTGTGAATGTGAGAGTGAATGGTTGTCTGTCTCTGTGTGGCCCTGTGATGGACTGGCGACCTGTCCAGGGTGTGACCCTGCCTCTCGCCCTATGTCAGCTGGAGATAGGCACCAGCGCCCCCCCCGTGACCCCGAGTGGATCAGCGGTAGAAAGTGCTCACTCACTCAGTGCACCACTCAAAGCTACTTTACACTACAGTTGTTCTATTCACCCATTCATAGTGTGCATCTATGTGCAGGGCTTTTTCCATCACACACCTTTCACACCCGTTCACACATCAGGAGCATGGTGAGGTTAAGTGTCTTGCCCAAGGACACACTGGCATGTAGACTAGCAGAATCGAGAATCAAACTCACAACCTTTCTATTCAAAACACAACACCCCACATCACATGTCTGTTTCACAGAGGAATCAGGAAGAGTGGACACAGACAAGATCAGAGAAATGGGTGCATCCGTTTAAGGTCCGTCAACCTCGGGTGTGTGGGGTTGCTCCGGGCCATTTCTCACTTTGCATTCGTGAACATCTGTGCTTGAATAGCAAATGAAAGCTGATGTTCCAAATCAAGTCCAACTTATAGCCAGTAGGAGTAGTGTTGGAAACTTTTTCTTTGTCGAAGCAGAGACCAGGAGACGTTGGGAGATCATTCAAGCAGAAGTTCCTCTTTATTGAGAACTCACTGTGCGTCGCTGCAGTCATCCAAGTCTGACTATAGCTCAGCACTGTAGAGTTTTATACTTTTCAACATATAGGTGGAGACAATTTAAACAAAGCATGCAAATGCAGTACAGGAATCGGCCCAGTAACAGAATTTCCCCAACCCTGATCTCATCAGCATAACAGTGTAGTTGAATGTATAGGTGCTAATCCAATCAGCCTGACAGTCACCCAGACCTTCATATTGACATAGAGATCAAGGACACAGCCTGGCCTTAAGACTAGCATTCACATTTAACCTCTGACCCTGCCCAGTGGTCAGGAAGTGCATAAACACAAAAGGTTAATGTCTCAGTCACCCGGGCTGCCAGACCTGATGTCATCATCTTTACCTCAAGATGTAAAACCCAAAGTACATTACTTTCTAGTTTATATACTTTTATGTTGGAACCTAGATTCAAACATTTCTAAATTTGTAATCCAACAGTAACCAAAGTCTGCCCTGCCCTGAACCTGTGGAAACATACCTGATCCAACTGTGCTGCTGAGAGTAGCTCTGAATAAACAGTTCCTGTGTCTGACTTTCATTCACTGCCACCCCTGCATTACAACTTGATTTAATTGATTGAACAGTATGTTGAAGTTCACGGCATCTTCAGAGAATGAATATTTTATTTTTGGAACACTGGAGAATCAATCATGAGTCAGAAAGAGCAAGCAACAAATGGTGTAGCCCTCTTTTTGATTGACAAAAAAAAAAAGATAATCCCATTGAGGAAGTCAAAAATCACAGACAAATGAAAACATACATGCATACAGTTGAGATTGCTGTCTGTTGCTGTCTGTTGTCTATGTTTTCATTATAACATGATAAAAAAAAGCGTTGAAAAATCGGCGTAACTGCAATCAATTCTTTTTTACAGGCTGCAAGCTTGACACCTCTGCAAGAGGCCTTTGACAGGAATCAGGCGAACAGTGTGAACACAAACCAAACAAACAGACTCATCAGCATCAGACCAGCTTGAGATGAGAAGCGGAGAGTGGAGGTGAGACCTGAGAACGAGAAAAAAAAATATGTCAAATCAATGTTGTGGCTGCGATTATTTAAAAATGAGGACAGATTATAAAGCTCACCCACCATTATAGGCTGTAGTTTTGTACATTATGATGTTGGTCACAGGGTTTCTCGCCTTACACGTGTAGTTCCCTTCTTTCTCTTTCGTGGCAGAGAAAGTGAAAACAGAGCCGGTCTGTAAAACTGCTGATGTGTCGTTGTTAAAAAACCAGTAGAAGTCACAGACTGGCTGAGAATCAGCAGAACATGTCAGTGAAACACTGCTGGAGCCCGGATTCACCGAGTCAGGATCAGTGATGTTGACACTAAGAGGGCCATCTACACACACATACACACACAAAGAGAGAAAGAGAGAGAGAGTTGGTCACATGATACGGTAAAAATTTTACAGGCCAGAATCAAAGAACTTTGTCTGTTATGACAGGAAATGGTTTTAGACATGACTCAGCAGAACACATCCTGCGCAGTTAAATATATATATATATAAAATTCACAGCATAACATCTGTTAACATGAAAGTACATATGTATGAATGTCCTCAAAGGTTCAGTGAGTAAAACTGAGGTTCAATTATAAAGATAAAATAAGTACAATTTATTGTATAAAATGTTGCTTTTCATTATCCCAGAATGACCCTTCTATATTTATAGCAGGGGGATATAAATATAGATACGGGTATATATGAAAACAAAGTCGGGCTCATGTGTAATTCTTTTTAGTAAATTAATTATCTAGAAATTCAGACTAATGACAATGTACCAGCAGATTTACATAATGTAAATCCTTGCACAACAACTATGTTATAAGCGATGGGCAAATTATGTGTGGCACTTGCACATGTGTCACTTTAGGAATGTGATTATTAAAATATGTACCTTTACACTAGAATACAGTAAGCTTTATTGTCACTGTGAACACATCATACAGTGGAATTTGGAGCACTGTTGCACTTGGTGTATCAGACGCTCACTTACTTCAATCTGAACATACAGTACATACATCATCAATAAAATCTCTGTTCAGTACAGTAAATGTAATGAACAATTTGTCAACATTTTACTGTATGCAAATGAGCAATCTCTTGAATTGCTTGTCAGAATTAGAGATAATCAGAGCTCTCTAATATACAGTAACTGGCACAAGTCACATTTCCTTTATTATTATTATTATTATTATTATTATTATTATTATTATTATTATATTCCTAATATAAAAGACAATATATATAAACTTCCCTCAAACAAAGAAAACATTTACTGCAACTCCTTTTTTCCTGTGTTAAAGTTAAACCAGTTCCCAAACACTGGGTCGGAACCCACACATGGGTTCTGGTTAAATTTTCCTCACCTGTTACTTAAAATGTATATGTGTATGTTTTAAATTGCATGCATAACACTTAAATTAAATTAAATTAATTTTAATTTAAAATTAAATTGCATGCATAAAAACAATGGCTTCAGCAAAAAGTAATTAAAGATTCAGTGTGTAAACATTTCTGGGTGAAGTTGCATGTTGCAATATCCTCAATATGCTCTTCTTTTCCAAGTGTGTTGGAGAATCTATGTAGCTTTTGGTTAGCATCAAAATGTGGATAAATAAATCAATGGCGGCCTCAGTCTTCTATATATATATCTATATACTTTGAGTCAGAACATTCGAGGCTCATAGAGTTTGATTTGATTTGCAACAGTGAATCTTAAGGGAATTCCAGCCATGCACATGCAAAATAAGCTTCTTTTCTTCGTCCAACGTAACACTCACAGTTGACCAGGAGCATGTATTTTTGGCTTCCATGATGAGCAGCCTTATTGGTAGCGAAACACTGATATGTGCCATCATTGTTGACGGTCACTGGAGTGAAGAGCAGTGTGTTGTTGGCAGTGTGGTAGTTCATGTGAGTGTCAGAGGCGGAGGCGTTCATGTTGAGGAGTCTGTTGTCCTTTGTCCAGTAGATGGCGTCATAACTTCACAGCTGAGGGTGAAGTTTGCATAGTTTATTGGTAGCGTGTTGTTGTGGATCATCACTGACTCTATGGCCTCTGTAGAAACAAATCACAGTCAGCGTAGACAATAAAGGCCTGGCTCATACTTTTCATGTTGATGTATTGACATTAATGTGGTCATATGTCCATTTCTGTGGTGGTTGACCATTGCCATATGTGATCACCTCCATATTTTATGACTGTGTGTCTCCCTGAAGCACAACACTTTTCAGGGTGCATTCCATTTGGAGTCCGAACTCAAGTCATTATTGCTGGTAACAAAAGCAATAATGATAATATCAAGGGGCCCTATAGGACATCACATAATTTAACTTAGTCTAATAACTTAATAATAACTGAGAACCCTAACCCTAACCCTAAAGATATCACATAATGGTTTAGGTTTTATATAATGGCAAATAATGGCTAATGGTTTTAGATATAAGGAGTGAATAACACAAACCATAGGGTACCTATTAAGATATAGTATGTCACATTACATGTGGCTCCAGGGCCCCATTAAAATATCTGGGATGAGTAACGTAGTTGCAAAAATATTGGGATAGTAGCAGAGAAGCTTGAGCCTCTGGCCTCCTGAGCCCTCGGACCCCTGGGACTGACTCAGAAGCCCTGTTCAGTAATCCATCCTTGCTATTGTCCTTCAACAACGATTACATCTGCATTTCCTCACTTGTCCAAGCCACATTTCCCAAAGTCACATCTAACTGCTCCATAAACTTGAGTTTTCTTACCAATAACTGTGACCATCTTGGACTTTGTGTTGTTCTTTGTCATCACATGATTGTACGCCATACAGGTGTATTCTCCACTCATGCTGAAGGTAAAAGGTTCGGTTTTAAACACTGAAGTATCGGCCACCTCAGTGCCATTGAACCACCAGCTGAACTGACTGGCAGGCACTGACATGGCAGAACAGCTCAAGGTTGCAACTCGTCCTTCCTCAGTAAATGCTGGTCCATGAATAACTGGAGTGTCTGGTCCAACTGGAACAACAAAGGAGACATAGCATCAGAGGCGTTTCAAGAGATTTTGGGGGCCCCAGACAAAAGGGTCCTGGGGGGGCCCTATGGGTCACCCCCCCATGCCACCCAAAAATGAAAGTAATGGGTTGTTGTAAGCATTTTCATGTTGGAAAATTAATTTAATTTCAAATAGTGATTGGTTGTCTGGGTTGAATGTGTTCACAACTGCAGGATGTATGAAATCTGGAGATTTGACTGAAAAAAAACGAATCATGTACCCTTTATTGTTCGCACAGAGAAGTTTTGTTTTGGACAAAAGTGCAACAGCTGCTGCTGGAACATCCTATAAAGGCCATACAATTCACATCATGTAAATATCACAAAATACAAAATGAATAAATATTATAGAAGGTGAAGAAAACATGAATTTACAAGCCACAACATAAAAAAGAACAGGTACACAAAACAAGACCTTAAAAACGTAGGGGTTAGGAAGATCCAGAGCAACTTAATAAAACATGTTTGCCCTCACAAACTGCCTCTCCAGACAATTTCATGCAAATATCCAGACTTGAGTGCAGGTATGAAAGCAACTTAGGGTACTCAGCTGTTTTTTGGGGCCCCCCCCTCTCAACTTGGGTTCCCATGGAATATCCTGTCAATGGCCCTGATCAGCATGATGCACTGTAAAACTTATGAAAATGTGTCACTTTTGTAATGCTTTAATGGTTATACTCACAGTTTACATGGAGCTTGTAAGTCGGGCTGGTCATATTTCCAAGAGGATTCACGGCCATGCACTTGTATTGTCCAGTATCATTACGTTTCAATGGGTTGAAGGTGACTGTCCGGTTATTCATGTTGAAAACTCCTCCAATGTTATTACGTTCTTCCATACTGGTTTTTATCCAGTAAATATTTTCAGGAAATCCGGTCACATTGCATATTAGCATATATGGATAACCTTCTCTAGGAGGATTGATCGGTGATTCGACGCGGACGTCTTTGATCGGCTCTGGAACAAAGCAGAGGTTGGTCATATTGTCATATAGTCGTCTCCTGAGTCACATCTCCTCAGGGAGGCTATAAGGTCGTTCTGCAGTGAAGTGGAATGACTGCGTTCATTCCAGCTGTGACCAAAAAAAAAAAGATCAGCATCATTTTATAAGGCCAAATTTGAACTATGTGACATTTTAATATTCTAAAACAACGTTCCTGCAATGTTAATTATTTCAATAAAACCAGGATAGAAAGGAAAAAAAAGATGTACAAACTGTACATATACACACTATAGGAAAAACCTATATCTGTCAACCGGTTGTTATTCCATGGCTAACGTCAGTCTTTATATATCACTGCAGCTAATGGCTGATGTGCCTGCAGATTTCCTTTGCCCTCCTTCATTCTGATAAAACAGTAATCACACACTCTATTGGATAATCAAAACTTGGTAACACCCAAATTAAAAGCATTCAGTATTCAGTAATTTACTATCAACATCTCTGTGACCTCTGAACATTTGTGACCTTTACCGTGTCACTGAGTCTCGTTAGGTCAGTTAGCGCCTATACCTGATCCCGATCCTGTTGTCGCCACCTGTACAACAAAACATCATGTCTGAGAAACATAAAAGTGCCAAAGTCTCACCGGTATCAAAAAGAGTTACCTTGGATTTAATTTTACGGAAGGACAGCAAAGTTTTTAATCCATATAACCTATTATTTTTGCATATAAACATTTACTTTATAATTATTCGTGTTATTCTTTTGTGTGTGTGTGTGGATAGGAGTCTGGGTTGGAGGGGACTGGTTTGTCTTGGACGCAAGCAATGGGACTTCAAAGAAAAAAGGTTGGGAACCACTGATGCAGAGGACTCACCGTAGACTTTGAGCGTGGTCTTCCCCAGTATCTGCTGTCCCTCTGGTATGATGGTGAGAGTGTACTCCCCACTGTCTTGCAGTTGCAGGTCTCTGAGCTCCAGGCCCCCTGTGGCTCGGTCCAGTGAGATCCTGTTGCTATATCCATGCTCTGTGTAGTTGTTGCTGCTGGTGGAGGTGATGATATTCACTAACACTGAGGAAGTGTTGCTGAAACTCCAGCTGACAGTAAAGAATGGCTTCTCAGTGGGCGCCAGGTTTGTGGTGAATCTCACAGAGCCCCCTACAGCTCCATGCAGGGGCCCCTGAGGTAAGACACCTTCACCCATGCACATACCTATGGAACCTGAAGAGGAGATTGAGAGCAACATAGTCATTCTATGGGTCCTGAGTGGCATTAAAATCAAAAAACAGAATATGTCGTGTGCTGCAGCTCATTAGGGCGGCTGATATTTTTTCCCTCTACGAAATGCCATCTTAATTGAAATCTACCAGATAAAACAAGCATCACTGCAGCTCTGTACATCATCTTGACCGCTGTGAACAGCGACTCAGTCCTCCACCAAAAACTAAACCAAAGAGAATTACAGGTTCTCGTGCTCTTTTATTGTCCCACACACCCACAGCTCCCCCTGCGCACTACCACCAGTGACGAAAAGCACAAACAGTGTTTACGGTGCCACTGTGTACTTAGGCCAAAACGCCTGCAGGTATCATGCTCGGTCAGGAGTGACTTAACAATGAGTTGACAGACTGCTTTTGTTGACATGGTCCTTGATCTGAGTCGTTTCACAGAAGTCTGGGGGCCTGAGGCAAAAATGGATGCGGGTGACCCACTTCTAACCAAAACAAACCAGCAAATCATCCACCACATTGAAAGCAGTTGTCTATAAAATCTCTTGCTTCATAAAGGTAAACATTTTTACCTCACTCACTCACTCACTCACTCATTTTCTACCGCTTTATCCACTGAGGGTCACAGGGGGCGCTGGTGCCTAACTCCAGCTGACATAGGGCGAGAGGCGGGGTCACACCTTGGACAGGTTGCCAGTCCATCACAGGGCCACATAGAGACAGACAACCATTCACTCTCACATTCACACCTACGGGCAATTTTGAGTGTCCAATTAACCTAGATTTTTACCTGCTACAAATAAAATCCTTTTGCCATCACTTTGTTTGACTGTACATGCATTTAGGCTATGAAATTATGTAGCTTCCAGCAGCGAGTCAACAGCATGCACATAACTAACCATAGAATGAAAGGGGGTTGGACAAAATTTCCATTGCTGTGGCTCCTCTTAGCTTGTGGTCCCAGACAGCCACCTGGTTTCAGTGCCCTGTTGTAACACCCTTACAAATACTACTTTAAAAAAAAATCAGCTCTCTTTTCTATATTTTCTCTATATTTCTGACATACTGTATATGAGTTACTGACACATAGTCAGTGCTGTCTGTGACACTCGCTTTCACTGAAACATAGGTGACACTGAGGACTTGAAATGATTTCAGTCTTTTACAAGAAACCTTGCAAAATACTAGTTCCCCACACCAAAGTCCATGGAAAAAGGCAGTCATTTTACATCATGCAACGACAGGAGTTGGTGATCCACTGTGGCCTCCATGAGTGAGTTCAAATGTTTTATTCTGTGAATTTGGCATTTAAAATAATTTTAATAAGGCTTACCAATATGACACAAATTTGAAAAACTGTTCAGCAGTGGATAGGCAGGTTCTGTCCCTGTGAGCCAGAAACTCAGATTTTGTCTATGGAATTTGGTGCAGGAGAGTGAGCAGTTTACAAGCTGGAGTTTATAGTCAATAAATGCAGATTAATGGTGAGACAGAGCTGTGAACATATTGTAAACTTGGTTTTCAGTGACAACATGCATCGAGCCGGTCCCTAAACACCTCACTTTAATAAAGCTACAAACATATGATACAGGTTTTGATGCAGCTACATACAGTATTTAAGGCTTGGTTGTACATATGAGTAAGTAAGCAGAGGTCTGAGTCATGGTGGTGCTGCTGTTCTCGGCAGGTACTGTGCGTCATCTTTATGAGCTCCTAAGTGGTTTTGGTCTTTATAGGACTGTGTTTGAGATGTGAGCCACAGCATTCCTCATTGAGGTGGATCAAAGTGATCCTGGAGACAATTTGCCTCCTTCACACAGTTTTACAAACAGGCGCCGGACTGAATCCTGATATTAAAAAAAGAGGATAAAATAACATTAAAAAGCCCGTAAATTGGATTTATTTATGAGTGGACATCAGTTTTCTCAGGTTCTCCCAGCTCATTTGGACTCAAGTGTTCACCACTGAGCTGAAACACAGATCACATGACCAAGCAACAACATTTTTCAGTCCACCTGCTCTGAAGAATTATATATGAGCCAAAAGTATATAGTTACATACAGTGTGTAACAAATTAAAGAGCATGCATACATAGATACATGCAATCAAGTCATCACTGATCCAAGAGTTACAAGAATAACAAGAATAGAAGATTAACTTCCATCAAAACATATTTTAGCCCAAACCCAAACCATAAATACAAGATGCAAACTATTGCAATTACCTTCTTCCACTGTGTGTGGAAATGACAGAAGCTCCACTGATTCTGGAGAGAAGTTCTGGAACTACATACAATAAATACCCACATGATTTCCCCATAAATGCAAGGAAACAGAAATTGATTCACTTTTGTTTTCTACAAGCCAAGCGTGTAATAGTGTGGCTCTAAAATGGAAGGACAGTGGAAGACCAAACTCTTAGATTAGAAAAATGAACATACATTACATAGAGAAACGGTAAACTTGGTAAACTTACATTTGGCAAAATTGAGTTGAGTTGCACATTAATCCTGTGACAATTTAAAATATTCAGATTCTTTAAATGAGCTAATAAGAAATAAAAAAAGGAAGGAATGAATGTAGATCGTATTTACAAATGTTTTCTTACATTACTTCCTTACAAAGAATTAAACCTACAAGCTAAATCAAATACTAATGTATCTCTATTTGCACTTAACAACCACAGTTTAATACAGAAACTGAACATTCCTGACATAGGGAGTCATGTTGCAGCTCTGCCAACCTTTATAGATTCTTTATAGGCTCTGAACGGGTTGTTTGGACTGTTTTCCATGTCTATAAATGTGTCATTGTAAATCTACTGTAGATGTAAATGTAAATAGAGGACTGTTGTTCAGTCAGACAGACACAGTTTACACTTCAAACCAAACCCGCTTTTTCAATATAGTAACTTTGTCAATAGTGACAGTGTTCAACTTTTTGAAAGCAGAATGTGCATTGAAAGCAGGTATTTATGTATTTTTTCCACCAATATTTTGAAATGTCAGAGTGATTTTTAAAGGTCAGTTACTTCAGCTAATGTATTTCTTTCCCCCTTGCAGGTTTCTACCATAACCCCACTCATATTTTACTGTATATACAGTTTACTTATTTTTAATAAAATGACATGTATCAGTGTGAAATGAATGGAATATACAATTTAAAAATTGTTTATTTTACAACAGAGTTTGCAGCTAACAAGTAATTAGAAAAAATACATAGATTTTTTTTTTTAAATCCATCAGCTGTTTTGTTTTGTCTCCTTATTTTATTTTGAATTAGATTGAATTTTTTTTTTTTAAAAAGTAATTCACATTCTTGTTTAATCCAGCAAAGCAACAAAATAAATTCCCTTTACTATTATATGACAAAGACCAGCAGCAATAAAAAAGCTATGATAGAAAATATTTGGCTGTTTTGTTTTACTGCATTGCAGACGTTTGAAATAATTGTAGCAATTTGTCAAAATGATTTTATTATTTCACTTATAAAAACGACAACAATATGTACAGACCACCAGAAATACAATTTATCATTAAACCAACTATAATATAAAAAGTGAGAAGTCTTAGAATGTTTGGTTTTATGTTCTTGATGGAGAAAAATGTTTCTAGTTGTAGATACTATCGTTATTACTACTACTAAATAACTACCATTATTACTACTACTATTACTACTACTGCTACTAACATTACTACTGCCATTATTATGACTAATACCACTACTATAACTACTGTTAATACTACACATATTACTACAACTGCTACCACTACTATAACACCATTATTCTCCATTAATAAGTTATTTAAACATTTTCTTTTTTTTAGATCTTTCAGCTGGATTGAACTTTGACCTCCACACTTAAATGAGTAAACATTTGACAGCTTTGAAAAGTTGATGATTTGTATCTCAGAAAAACCAAAGTACTGACACGAAACCACAGCGAGTCTTTTTTCCTGCTGATATTCTTTCCCTGTAATTGTAAGATATTTGATGGTACCTTCACAGAAAACTCCTCTCTGTATCCCTATCCTCTAGATACTGTGGGTTATTGTGTCATTTTATTCCAAATTACTGTAAAGCGACAGCTGTAACTCGACATAATACCATACATTATATTATATACTGTGATATAGCAGTGGTTTTCAGTGCATATTGTATGTCGGGGTTAAAGTCACACTTCAACAAATTCATTTGAGAGGAATTCCAATAGGAGCCGCAGCAAAACACAAAAATATGGGATTACCAAGGTTAAAGCCTGTGGCATAATTTATTGTGAAATTTACAGTGAGAAACCAATGGACGTATTTTACAGTGTAGATACTCTGTTGTGTAAATATAAAAACAAATGCTGCAATATAGTAATTATCAGATAGTTCTGCAGTCTGTTCTGATTGATGTGCCTCCACTAAGTGTCTTTTTATTATCTTTATGATCTTGCTGTGAATGATTGATTCCCTGGTTATCATTCTTCTTCTTGGTTTATTTCTCCATAAACGATTATAGAGTGAGGGAGAAAAATGTGAAACATTATCTTTTTTAATTACACCCACACTTTTTTTTTTTTTTTCTTTCTTTTTTTTAAACTGACCACAATAAAGCAGGTGACCTGAATCCACCCTGTCCTTGGGCTGATCTGACCTAACTGAGTATATGAGTCCTTCAGCTGTGGAGTATTAGCACACTACTATTACCACAATAACAACAACTGTAATAATAATAATAACAGCAATATTATTATTTATTATTTTTTTTCCGACTCCATTGACCTGTGACCTCTTAAACACTTAAATGAGTTCATATTTTACAGCAATTTAGTCAATTCTGTTGACAGTACTGTATGTGGGAGGTAAATTGGAAATATTATTGCTTTTGAATTACACACACTCTGATTGTAAATATGCAACAATACTTTTTTTTTTAACTGACCACTTTTTTTGCGGTGATCTGACCCGACCTTGACTGTGAGCCCTTCAGCCGTGCAGTGAAGCTGATACCATCTCTACTACAGCTGCTCTCATGAACCTCCACATGTCAAATTCGTACCACTGTCTGACAGAAATACTTTTTTTTATGCCAGGTGTCATAAATGTTTGCAACCAAAATAAAATCTGAACCCTGAAACACCCTTCTCCATGACGGAGCGGTGTTGCAATGATTTTCCATCCAACGCCACAAGGACAGAACAGTTATCTGCTCATGTTGTTGTACTTTGTGATAAGAAATACTCGGATGATGTCATTATTATTGTTCAAGATGCTGTAGGAGAGGAACTCTCACCTCAAAGTCATGGCGTTCTTTTTAAATTTACAATATCACACAAAACGACTTGACCTTAAAATTTGACATGACGTCTATCCAGCAAATGTTTATCTTTTTAGGTTTTTAGACATTGATAGTATATTTTAGACGGTACCTCCTATAAATCTATGGATTGAAGGGGAAAAAACTTTTGATTTTAGGCTTTGTCTTTCAAAATAACAACGTATGTAAGATTGTAAATTTCTTTATTTTTATTAGGAAAGTCTCATACTCACAAATCCAAATTTATTTAAAACAACCCACCATTTTTATTTTTGTTTTGAATATTATGAATTTGTTTGTAACTTTATTTGGTTTTACTTTTCCTTCTATTACTCCTTTCTGGAATGGAAATGTTGGTTTTGTTTGTGCATGGTCTTATTGTTTCATTGTTTGTTCACTGTTGGACAAGAATACACTGTGTGTTTAGTAATATTTGCTTTTTCTGAGTTATCTTGTTTTTCCTTTGAAAGAAAATTTTTCTAATTGTCTGTTTTTTCTTCAATTTAAACGAACAAACAAAGACCTGCGTATATCTGAACTAGACTAGTGTAGCAGTCACGTGAGTTCCTCAGTTTTGGTTTGGTTTTAATATAAACAGCTGCTTTAACATTAAAGGCCTTTGCGTACGGAATACGTTGCTAACGTACGGGATGAATGTGCGATTAAATTCAGATGCGAATTATGATGCATACCCTCCTATGAACATCAAGCGTGATGTGAAGAAATAAATAATGAAGACGAGAGAGAGAGAGAGAGAGAGAGAGAGAGAGAGAGAGAGTGTTCTCCATCAGCCTGATTTGAACAGACTATAGCTTTAATAGCCAATATAAAATGTCCTAAATCTACCTACCTATTTATGTCCCACAGCTATCATGGAATTTTATTAACCGGTGCAGGAACAATATTTTTTTGTTCTAACTGGTTTGGGAATGTTAATTTTTGGGTGGAACCAAATACCGGAAATGGTAAAATACTGCTGCTCTTTGGAACTGTATTGACGAACATCAAAGCTACTGTATATAGTATATAGTTAAACTGTTAAACTACTATAGTAGTATGTTAATGTGGAGATGTTACAGGATCCATGTATGCTTTAGAAATGCTTCAGACACAACCACAGAATTGTAGGATCAACATGTTTGTTCCTGTGCTGGAAAGATTCCTCAGCCAAAAGGGCACACGGGCAGATTTTCACCTGAGCAGAGAGACTCTGGCTGTGCTTCTGGACCTTCTCCAAATACAACGTTCACATGGATGAGGTGCCACAGTCGAGACTCTTGTGTTTCCCTTTCGGGTAGCAAGTGGAGCATCTTTCAGGGTGGTCTCCAGAGTGTTGGACATGCAATGCTCTCCTGTCCAGAGTCACAGAGAAGCGTGGCCCTTCGGCACGCGGTTATTTCCCTCCCTCTAGTAGAACTGGACTCTGTTTCCTATGGGTCTGCAAAAGCAGCTGGAGCTATCAATGGCTGCCATTGTCAGGATAAAGACACCAAGGCCACAGGGCAACTCAAAGTGCTTTACAAAGGGCTGGCCAGGGTCAGTCCATGATGCCAGAGTGGCACACTTTATCATCACGTCTGTCTGTCCTGGAAGAGGGATGCCTCCTCTGTGGCTCTTCCTGAGGTTTCTCCCAGTTTTTCCCCCTGACAAAGGTTTTTTTTGTGGAGTCTAAGGATAGAGGGCGTCACTTGCTGTACAGACTGTAAAGCCCTTCAAGGCAAATCGTGTTTGTGATGTTGGGCTCTATAAATAAAATTGACGTGATTTGACTCGAAGCAGCAAGTGAGGCAGCTGATTGTCAGCATTTGCTGGTTCATTACATAAGTAATTCATGTGATTTACTAAGACGTTCATTTAAATCATGTGTCTGAGTAAATAAGGGCCTAATACGTACGTTGGAACACCTTCTTCTGGTTTGCTCTGCTCTGGCACGCAAAGTACTGTGGGATATGGTTGGCCGTAAAGTACATACCAGATATATCCTTCACGAATGGGCAAGCATCAGCCGTGTTTGTCGGCATCATGTGAAACGATTTGTGTAATAATTGGGCCTATGACGCAGTGCTGTGACACATTTTGCAACATCAGGACGATGAATGCACACTTGGAGGATGCAGCCTATTGAGACACAGCAATCGTAATGTTTCAGGTGAAGAAGAGAGTGCAGGCAGGGTGGAGTGAGTGGAGACGAGTGTCAGGGCTGCAGCAAATGTGAAAGCGAAGGTCTACAAGACGGTGGAGAGGCTTGGAGACAGTGTCACTGTCTAAAAGACAGGAGGTGGAGCTGAAGATGCTGAGATTTCCATTCAGAGTGTCCGGTGTCCCAAGTCTGCTGATGTTGCTGCTCATGAGCGTTTGTAAAGAATATAAACATTATAAAAGGTCCCATTCACTGGAAAATCGAGTTTCTGTTGCTTTTTGGTGCATCCCCATGTCCTTCCCACATCTATACATCACTACAGTGTCACAACAAACACTTCAGCCACTTCTGTGAACACAGGGAGTCACTGTTTACCTGAGCTCCGCCGAGCAGATCTGAAAAGTCCATGTTTGTTACGTAACCAGTAAACGTGAACTGAATCCTCCCCCAGCAGCAGCTCTTCCTGCTCCGGAGTGGAGGGCGGGGCGTCTCCGTCTCAACTGCTAATTCTGTTGATAGCTATAAAAACTAACACTAGACTATATCCTAGAGTATATATGATGCGCCTTATAATCAAGATTCAATAGTCACTGTCACATGCATTGTATACATTTGTCAGTAGCCATGCCTTTTACTGTGCAAAACAATAAAAACATTAGTAAAAATATAAAATATAATTGCTTAGGAAAATATGGAAAGGAAAAAAAATATATATATGTATATATTTATGTACAAATACACAGCAGGATAAAGTGCGTGTTGAATGCACAAATACACAGTAATCAACTCCGTAACAGTATTTGACAAAGTAACTTATGTGGTATTATAACCTTTAGAACCAAATAAAGTACTGGCTCATTGATCTGCATCTTCATGTTTACGTATGTTGCACTTTGGGACATGCATCACAATGAAAATATAAGCTGCAAGCAGGCAACAACAGCTGCAGGCCAACCTGTTTTCATGGTGTCATACTCATAGTCAAAGGTAGAAGCCACTGCAAAGCCAGTGAACATGTACAGTACGTCACAGCCAAAAGTTATTCTCATAAGAAAAACATTTTAACGTTAAACAACTGCTGAGAAATCTTTATTATTTACTAAGAAATTGTGACTAAATATTTGTGTTGAATGTAATATTGTACAGATTATGTGGCTGATCTGATAAGACTGGTGTTTGAGGAGGTTATGAAGGACCCGGAAGAGTCGCAGAAGATTGTCATCCCATGGAGTCTGTGCTCCCAGGAGGAAGTGATCACCTGCCATGTGTCCCGCTTCAGTCAAGAGGTGGACAAAAGTCAACATATTGGGCAGTTGGATCAGGAAACTTGGCGTATCAGTTAAAATGCTTTTCCTGCAGTGTATGTTTTTGAAAGTTCTGGAGAAAAAAATGGTTACCATTCTTTCATTAATTCTTTGGTATGGTAGGATTTAATAGGCCTCTAATGTTCATGTTACACTAATGTTCTTCATTAAATGTGATAAAAAATATACTAGTGTAAAGTAGTGTAAAATTATAGTTCAAGTCAAGAGTTGACGTGGCTTGATTCAAAATGATCACTTACAAACTTCAAAATGTTAAAATTTAGTAATTATTTTTTTTTCTCAACACACTTTAGTTTCTACTGGTGGGTAAAATGTTACTTTTTCTTTGCAGCAGATGTTTCCCATTTCTGTGTGCATTGACATGCAGTTACCTCAGAAGAGACAGAGAGACCACGGTGTGCAGAAAGTACAGTTACACAGTCATTTCCTCTTAAAGACAAACAAAATTACTTTACTCACAGTCTCACAGTTATGAAGGCATCTAAGAAAACAACAAATGGGCAAATTAGTGCAGATAAACATAAAAATCAGAATAATACAATAACAGGTACAGGTACAGTTGCAGGTACAGTCAGTCTAAAGTGAAGAAGCTTAAACGTCCTGCTGCAGCCTTGGATGTGGAGGAGGTTCTCTTGTCTCGGTTTCTTGGGACTCGAGCGTCTGCGATGAAGCTGAGCTACTTCCCAAAGATGCTACTAAGTGTTAACAGCTAGTGCTTGGCATGAAGCAGAGCGGCTCTGGGAGGGGGCGTGTCATTTGTGCCGGTTACCTGGCCAATCACAATTGAGTGGGTAGGTGGCCAATCACAGGAGGCTTTGAATTATTGTGACTGACAACAGGAAGTCAGAGAGGAGCAGCGGACTGGCTTACGCTGCAGAGTCTGTGAGGTTTTTGACCACAGACACAAGATAATGTTTCTCAGTGGACCTCAATAACTTACATTTTTGGTTCACAAAGACCATTCTATGGGACTTTTAATGCTACCATGTGCAGTGAAGTCTGAAGGTATTAGGATAATGATGCATTTTTGTCATTTTAGCACAGTGCTTTCACACGTTACATCCTAGATAAAACTGTTTAAGCTTTTGAGTGATGTGTGGTGAAATTCATGAATGCAGCATGCACAGCACAGAGCATGCTGCTTTCATGTGGTTTGGAATTGTTCCTCTTCACATTTACATGCCAGTGGAGATATCACTACATTTTTAAGCACTCTTCTGCTTTTAAATAGAACCTAATGATTCTTACCTCACGTGTTGTTGTGAGGTAATTGTACACAGAGGCTGTTGTTGGGGCTCCTGTGATTTTGAAGGCATATTAAAGTGGACAAGCAGGAGCTGCCTGTCCGGTCAGATTCATGTTCAATCTTCCACAATTATAAAGTGAAACACATTTCTTCGTGTGTGGACCAGTATTGAATACTGTTACCAGCATTTTGGCCCATGCATGTGCTTTTAAAGGCGTTAAGATCTCTTCATTACTTATAGCACTAGGAATAGTACCTGGTACCTAGTACTTTTTTAGTACCTGCTCTGGCGAGGTTCCAAGTGAGCTGAGCCCATACTGACATTGACAGACTGCCGGCCCCTGATTGGTCAGAGAGTGTCGTCACTGGAAGAGTCATGAACGTGACGTTCCGACTCAAGAATCAAACAGAACAAACTGTCGATCAGTTAAAAAGAATTTTAAAAAAAACGTGTTAATCTCCAACATTTAACAAGGACATTTCTAATATCTCAATATTTAACAGAGGAGTCTGGTTTATTTAGCGACAGCGACACGATCTGCTGAAAGACGGAGATCGTGAGCTGATTCTGTGATTCAATACACCGGAAAGAACTGCTTTGCTCAGCAGTAGTTTGTGTGTTTCTGTCCCGTATTAAACAATGTCATGGTTAGGGATGGGAATTGATAAGAATTTAACAATTCCGATTCCATTATCAATATTGCTTATCAATATGATTCTCATTGGGTGAGGGAATAAATACAAATTCATTGTTTGTATTAACTCACGTTAATATCTGATCAGAAGACAGAGTACAGAGTATACACAAATTGTATGTAGCAACTTCAGAGCAAACCTAAAAGTAAAGTCCAGGGACCCATAGCCTAGGGCAGTGTTTCTCAACCAGTATGCCATGGCACGCTAGTGTGTGCCTTGAAAGATTATGTAGAGTGCCTTAGGATTAGGGAATTGTCAATTTTCACATTAATTGGTCCAGACCAAAAAAATAAATGTTTGGCTTTTTAAGCCCAATTGTCATTATGTGCCATAAAAACTAAAAACACAAACTGAAAACAGTCAGGAAGGAGCTTGTGCCTTTTGGAATATTAACAGTGCTTATTTACATTCAACTTGAAACAAAATTCAGCTGACAAAAACTTAACTAAGTAGACAGGGCCTGTCCTGCCTGGAGACTTTAAAGTTACCTTCGGCTTTAACAGATGGCGTCCCGTTGGCTCCGCTGCTGCTTGACTCACTCGCGTCGCTACATAACCAAACTTTAGAGCGTTCTGCCTTGACACCATGTTTGCTGCGTTCTGAACCAAACGTTAAGCAGGCACGCTAATGGTTCCAAGGAATCGATTCACTGGACACCAGTTCTGAATCAGTTCTGTCATGTTTACAGAACTATGGTGTCATTTATAGCAGCAGCTGCAGAGATTATTGATAGGAAATTGTTCTGATGAGCTTTTAATCCTGGCATAACAATAATGACAACAATATTACTGTTAGTGATAATAATAATAGCATTGGAAACTGGATCTGGATCCTGCAGCCTGCAAGATGAGAACAGAGAGAGAGAGGACAGGAAGGAAAGAACAAGGTTAATGACATATGATTAAGTCACATTCATACCCTGAGTGTGAGAGAGTGAGTGTGAGAGAGTGAGTGTGAGTGCACCACAGGAAATCCCCCACAGTCTAGGTCTATAGCAGCATAACTAAGAGATGGTTCTGGTTTCCCTGAGCCAGCTCTAACTATAAGCTTTATCAAAAAAGGAAGGTTTTAAGTTTAACTTTATGACATCAGTCAAGTGTCATATATTCAAACTTTCCTTCCATATACTGTATTCCACATCCACCTACATAATTTTATTTCATACTGAATCCACTCTGGCACAAAACCAAATCAATATCTCTCCACACATTCACAGACTTACTCTTCCATCTACTAACGGTATAGCTTGCATTTATCATATCAAGTCCATTATTGTTGAAAGTTATGTTTCTGCACTTGCCTTTTAAATAGAGTGGACCCCCCCCCCCAACCTTTTTTAATATTCACATGTGCAACCCATGTTCTTTGTTAGTATTCATGCATGTGTTTGTTCATTAAAGGGATAGTTCAGTGTTTTTGAAGTGCAGTTATATGAGGCACTAACACATCACCAATGCTTACTGTGCTGTGAGCAACTGGAGCTTGCCTCCAGTGTAGGGAACCACCCTGAGACATGGAGGCTCAGTCTAACTGAAAACAGTGCTAAACAAATCTCTGAATGTTTCCTCCTTTATCTCACTGTCCTATAGCCTTGTTTGACTGGAAACTGGAGTTTCTGTCACTTTGCAAACTGCTCACTCCTTGCACCAAAGTCCATTTAGAAAATCAACAATTTTGCAACTCACATAATGTAGTTGTTGATCCACTCATCACATCCTGCATCCACAAGTTTAAATGTGTCATTTTGTGACTTTGGTGTTTGAAATTTGTTATATGGATTTAGTTAAGTAACACAAATGTATCAAACATGGTAGCAGTAGACCAGCAGCTCTTGTTTCCCATGAACTAAAATGTTGATTTTCTCGATGGACTTTGGTGCAGGTGAGTGAACAGTTTACAAACTGTAGCTTTCTGTCAGAAAAGGCTGTCTAATGGTTGGATAAAGTGAAATAAAGTAAGAGTGAGCATCAGTGTGGTTGTTTTTTGAACAGTTAGAATAATCGCTAGTTGCAGCTCAAGAACTTTGTACAACCATCCTTGAAATAAAACTTTGCTATCCTTTTAAAATAGCTAGATTAGATAAGATAGACAAGTGAAAATGTTCTAGATTATTAAATTGGACATAATAAGGTATTAAAATTCAGTTTAAACATAGAATAAATTAAGAATTATTGCAAATATGATCTTTGTCATTTTGCCTGTAGCTGGATTGTAGGAACCAGTCCAGCTGGTTTAAAATTTTTATGAAGATGCTGATCTTGGAAGATAATCTAGATTTACTTTACTCAGAATAGGAACGTGCAGCAAAACACTGAGCAGCAGCTGTGAAGACAAATCCTCCTCATTGACTAAAGAGGTCGGAGGAGAATTGTCTGACTCGCTGGAGTTGACAGAAAGGCTGCGGTAACTTGGATTAACGCGCCTAACAACTGCGGTGAGCAGAGGAGCATGTCAGAATGCACAACACATCAAATGTTGAGAGCAGATGGGCTGCTGTCAGCCAGGAAGACAAAATCTGAGGCTGCTGTAGAGACAAGCTCCCCACAGCAGGACAGATGAAGACTCAAACCCAGACAGATCTCAAAGTCTGCTGAGTCACAAAGAAACACTCGGCTCAGAGTTTGACATCAGTATCATCAATCTATGAACCTAACAGTCCAGACAGGTGGGGGTTTAAGAGTGTTGCTGCTGACCAATCACTTTACCTCCCTTTATGGCAACTATGTATGTATGAATTATTTATCATGCAGCAATTTATCACACTCTTTCTCATTTAAAGTAGTGTTTAACACATAACATACAACATACAGTAACTGTTAATAAAAAGGTTCATAACATCTGTGAAATGTTTCAGTGCTGTAGCACAAATAAATCATATTTTTTGAAATTGTAATTTGAAATGATTCAATTTGCAGTTTGCAAAGGCGGCGGTTTAATGATTCTGTTTTTTTTTATTGCTCCTTTTATACTAACTCTAATTCAAATGAAGTTCAGACGTTGTGTAAAACATCAATAAAACCAGAATACAATGATTTGCAAATCCTTTTTATCCAATATTCAACTGAACACTACAAAGGCAAGACATTTAATATTCTAACTAATGAACTTTACTGGGTTTTTGTTTGTTTGGTTTTTTTTTCCCTTTGCAAATTTTCACTCATTTTGAATTTGATGCCTGCAACATGTTCCATAGAAAGCTGGGACAAAGACTATGAAAGTTAAGGAATTTTCAAAGAACAATAATTAAGAACATACCAGATGAGTGTCATGATTGGGTACAAAAGGAGCATCCCTGAAAGGATCAGTCGTTCACAAGCAAGGACAGGGCAAGGTTTAAGAATGACAACGTAAAGAATTTTTGGGATTCCATCATCTACAGTCCATAGTATCATCAAAAGATTCAGAGAATCCAGAGAAATCTCTGCACATAAGCAGCAAGGCCGAAAACCAACAGTGAATGCCCGTGACCTTTGATCCCTCAAGAGGCACTGCATTAAAAACCAACATCATTCTGTAAAGGATATCACCACATGGGCTCAGGAACACTTCAGAAAACCATTGTCAACAGTTTAGTTAAAACTCTATCATGCCAGGTGAAAGCCATATATCAACAACACCCAGAAACACTGCTGGTTTCTCTGGGTCTGAGCTCATCTGAGATGGAGTGACACAAATTGGAAAAGTGTGCTGTGGTCTGATGAGTCCACATTTGAAATAGTTTTTGGAAATCATGGATATTGTGTCCTCCAGGCTACAGAGGAAAAGGACCATCCAGATTCTTATCAGCTCAAGGTTCAAAAGCCAGCATCTGTGATGGTATGGGGGTGTGTTAGTGCCCATGGCATGGGTAACCTGCACATCTGTGAAGGCACCATTAATGCTGAAAGGTACATACAGGTTCTGGAGCAACACGTGCTGCCATCGAAGCAACGTCTTTTTCAGGGACGTCCCTGCTTTTTTCAGTAAGACAATGTCAAGACACATTCTGTATGTGTTACAACAATCAAGTAAAAATGGGGAAAATCCACCACCTACAAAGCTTCAACAATTAGTGTCGTTAAAAGGACACTTTATGTAACACAGTGTCAAACCTACATGACCCTGTACCAGCTTTTTTGGAACATGTGTGAGTGAATATTTGCAAAAAAACAAAAAAAAACACAGATTTGCAAATCATTGGATTCTATTTTTATTCACATTTTATACAAGTCCCAACTTCATTGGAATTGGGATTTGTATATAAATTCAAATATAACTCATACACATTGGAAACAAGTCATATCTTAACTGTGTTGTGTGGTAATGGTTTTATTGTGTCTTTTCATTGCGATATCATTTATACAGCATATCCTACATACATTATTACAATCTCAATTATACTATATGATTTTATTACAATAAAGAATTAAAAAGCATGGCCGCCACTCTACTCTCACCGTTTTGCACGTATTCAGCAGTCACACATAAGAAATAGAAATCCATCACAGAAGAGACAGAGGAATATCAATTTTGATTTAAGCAGCTTCAATACATCAGGAGGCAGAGCAGACACCATTTCAGTCACAGTCTGGTTGAGCACACCTTTTCAACTTCTTGTCCATGTTCTAATGAGTGCTCTCTTATTTCCACCTCTGACAGAACTGCTACCAGAAGGAGGCAGTGCTGAGGCCCGAGAACAACCAGGTCATCAACCTCACCACGCGCTACACCTGGTCTGGCTGTGTGGTAAGCACACCTAACACCCACCTGAACTGAGAAACATCACTCATGTTTAGTGGACCTTAATGTACTGAGAGACAGTGGCTCAGTAGTGCAGCGATTTGTCTTTCAACTTTCAGGTTGTGGGTTTGATTCCTGGTTTAGCCAGTCTATGTACTTCTGTACATTGCTTCTGACAGCTGTACCAGCAGCGTGTGAATGGGTGATAACAAAACTGCAGTGCAAAGCAGCTTTGAGTTGTCAAGACTAGAAAAGTGCTTCATAAATAAAGATCATTTACTTTTATGTCTGTTATAGAAAATTCCATTATGGGGACACATCCTACAACCTTTGAGTTGAAAGATGACTCGCACTGCACTACTATTGCTCATGGGGCTTCTGCAACTAACTCCACCCAATGCCTGATTTGGAAAACTGCCAGGAAGTGGGCTGAGAGCTGAGGGAGGGAGAGTAGGGAAAAGTGCAGGGGGTGTGGTCTGGGAATGACATCTGACACCGAGTTACGGCGGCGTTTAAAATCCCTGCTGCTATCGAGTTTCTCAATCATCAAACTGCGGTTGGATTTCATAAAAAGGGGGAGGAGTCTGGGATAGTGAGCCGATCGTACAAGAGGGTGACAAAAGTATGTACCAGTGACACAAGCAAGGACTAAGTTAGCCAGTGGCAACATGTGAATGCACTAGTTGTTGTTTGACCAGAGAGTGGCAGTAGATACTCTAACTTTTAGAACATGTATAATTTCAATACTTTACACAAAACTGTGAATATTTGCATATACACTGGTTTACACTTTGCAAAATTGGTTTAGGGATATAGTTGTGCTTTAAATAACATAAAAAATGCAACAGATATTGTGCCTATTCTGTATAGCACCATTTCTAACCTTGATGACCACACAAGGCATTTCACACCACAGTTTTTGCCATTCACCCATTCACACTCATTTAATGCAGCTACATTCAACAGGTTTTCTGTCACACACTAATAGATAGTTAGATAGTTAGATATTTCGGTCACAATTTTTTTAAATAATAAGTAAATTCAGTTACATTTGTGTGAACACATTTTACACACGCATTTTTATAACTTAAGTAGCAACATTCTGTCTCAGTTTGCATGTGCTGGGGAAAAAAGTTCTACTTACAAGCACAGCAAGTACAAACTACAGCCATAGAGCGCCAGCAGATATGATCTGCACTGATGTGAGAGGAATTTACTTTGCATTTCAGCAGGTGGCAGTAGTCAGCATTTGTCACTGAAAATGGTAATGTGAACAACTATCTGGAAGCAGGTTGTTAGTTTGTGATCAACCATTGTTAGTTGGTCATCACACACAAACAGACCCGTGATAGCAGAGCGTCACCATGTTGTAGTTTGTATTTGTGTTCAGAGGTTTGTCTAACAATGTGATTTCTGCCACTTAAAGTCTCTCAGTTACGTGATCATGGAAATTGTTGTCTCGTTTGGTTCCTCTGTGTATTTGCTCTTTATGGAGAGACCTTTAGAGGCAGAACGCACAGCAACTAAGTAGTTGGGATCCAATACACACAATACTAACTTGTAGTACCAAATATTTCCTTCCTGACAGACGTTAAAGTAGATGATGTCTTTTAAAGGCGACCAAAATGAATTAGTTTGTTAAGCAGAAATACAGATTTTGATGGATTTCAAGAGCATCGGAAACGTTTTGGATAATATATAATATAAAATATAACAGTAATCTTGTGATATTTAGGTATTTTAAAGCTGAAATGTTACATAATTAGGGCTTTAATTTTGTGGCGCAGCACAAGGTGGCGCAGTGTAGCGCAGCCCAAGCAGTGGTAATTTCGTCAGACGCAACACCTTGCAGAGCTAATTTGGCAATTTGGTAGACTGAGGTCCCCCGAGATGGGTGTGGCGGCGCAAAAGGGGGAGGTGTCAACAGATTCAGCTTGGCGCAGTGACAATTTCTTGCCAAAAAGCTGTTGCTGAAGGTGCGCTGAAACCTGATCTACTCACAGCACAAGGCGATGTGGTAATTTGGCTGACTGGCACACAGTGTGCACACGTCACCAGAAACTCACAGGCAGGTTTACAGAATGTCAGGCACATTTCAATGCAATTAATAATCACAACAACCACTATTTAATGTAACTATCTGAATCAGCACATACGTTTATATCTATATTGACTGTCCCGTCACATCTGATGTTAGATCAGAGGCGGTTAGCACGTGTAATGGCATTTAATTAACGCAGCTGAAACTGTGATGCAAACTAACAACTTCACATCTCTCGTCAGCCAACCACAAACAGCCTCGGCATCAGATAGGACAGTATATTTGGCTTCTCATCTCATAAAAATCAAAAGAAAAGAAAAAGAGAGAGAGATGCTCAAATGTAGGTCATGTTTGGCGTCTTAAGGATTTATCTGTTTCATGTGAATTTTCATGCTTAACTTGATCTACAAAGATGAAGTACATTATTGTGAGGAGGAGGAGGAGGAGGAGATAAGGGAAGAGCATATACCACCAATGCTCCTCCTATTTGGGGATGACAGAGCAGGAATGCAGGTGGACCACATGATCAATGTTTATAATAATTTACCGCTGTCTCTAATGTAATTGTCACTTAATTTTTCACTTCGATCCATGACACAGGAACAGATTACATCTATCCTGTGAGGTGGTCCACGTGGTGACACACATCATAGCCTGTGTTGCGCGTCCCGGTGGCCACCGTCTGCCTCCGGTGCTCAGAGTGCTTTTGTGTAGCCCTTCTTCTTACATCATGGAACCATTTTTTTACACTGGGCAAAGGTTCTCAGTATGTCAGGGCAAACCTGATTAACAATATTGGTAACATTTTGCATCATCAGCCCGTGGAGGTCTGTGTTCGTGACCATATATTCGGCCACTGCAAACATGGACCTCTCAGAACAGAACATCAGTTTTCCTCTGTCTGACGCTGCTGCCTCTTTTGTCCACGGTGAAATGAAACTTGCACTGTGCCTCGCCCGTGGGGCATTTAAAGGTGAGGAGAGGAGGTGAAGATTTGGACCGGCTGTGTTAAACTCAGTCATTCTTTCCCTCTTTGCTACTTGTGCCGGTAGGAGGGACTGAGGCAGGACAGAGGAGTACTTGCACCATGCTGTACCCAGCTGCGCCTGCTGCACTGTGCACAAAACTTGCAAAATGTGCTTGGACACACCCCCTTGGTGCGGTGCATTTGAGCTGCACCTCGCAGAGCCCTTAATCTTAAGAACTCATGGAAAATGGTGCCTATATACGAGGCCCTTGCCTTTTTGGTGTGGAGTCATTTGCCTGCTTCGTAAGTTCTCTTCTCATCTTGCGATTGGCTGGAGCTAAAGAGCCAATCACTGTCATCATATGTCAACATTTCCGTTGGCACATGGTGACAAAAAAGGTGACACATGATGAAGTCACATCCATAACTTTATTTGATGGTAGTTAGCATCTGCAATGTCACACTTCTGAATTATTCATGTATTACTTCCTAATAAATGTCATTTCAAACATCAGCAACAAGGGGGAAAAAAAAACACAATGTTAAACTTAAAACTCAGCCACACAGACAAATATATTGGACACACACTTTATTCTGGTATTAAATAAAGTAGATTTAATACGAAACAAGACCCCAAATTCAATCATGATATGCAAAAGGTTTGTTTATTTTATGGCTGTAATGATGCTGTGGTTGTTTTTAGGTACAACACTACATCATGGTATCACTTTATCACCCAACCCCAATTCCATTATTTATTGTGAGTTCACATTTCCTTCTAAATATTCTTTGGTAAAGAGACACATGTAAAGAGGAAAACGCGGTGAGTGAGAGCTAATGGCCTGTAATGTGTTTTCATAACATTGTGCTAATGCACACTTCTTCACTGTTAATGATGCAGCCCAGCAAAGATCTGTCTCTCCTGTCATGTCTTTCTACCTTTTTTTTTTAAATAGTTCCTTTATAGAAAAAAAAAGATCTTTTCAATAAGCAACACAACATGTTTCTTTAACACATTAGGAAGTGTGATTATCAACGCGACTGTTGTTAATACTGGGGTGCGAATTATGCTTGTATCCTGATTTATTACTGATATGCCACTGTGATGAGTGCGTCTCTGAGGTGAAACATGTTTTGGATAACAACATCCTCTCTCTTTCTGTCCCTGTCCCTGTCCCTGTCTCTGTCCCTGTCTCTGTCAGGTGGAAGGAGACGGGAGTGAGGAGGTGCTGAGCTGCGTGGGTGGTCGTAGTTTCCGCTCGGTGAGGGAGAGATGGTGGTACATCGCTCTCAGCAAATGTGGGGTAAGCACTGACCTCTCTGACTGAACCGCCTCTTTCCTCCATGGAAGGGCTGGTGCTTCTCTGGGCTGTTACCATGGCGATGCAGACAGACTCGGAGGGTGTAAACACACTACTGCTGTCACTGCGTTTGTGCTCTGCTTTGGCTCCAGATTAACAAATGTCATCACTGTCATTGGAATCATCATCTATCTGTCGTGAAAGAAGGTAGATGAACTTTTCCACAGGATTAATAATTAGCTGAGTCATGAACTTGTCTCAGCATTCTGGCATTTTAATCTTTTTAATGCAGCCAAGACAGAAAAAAAAGGAAGGTTTCAGGTGCAAACAGTGTCGTCAGATATTAAAACTTCATGGAAACATTCAGTTGTCAATTGTCAAATGAGGTCACATAAGTCTGATTAAGTGTATCTCCAAGACTTCCTCGGTGACATTCCCGCACTGCACACAGGAAGTCATTTTCTTCCGGTCAAGACAGACGGAGGCAACAGCAACATTGTGTTAGGAAAGCGAGACTGTCGATTATTTTCTTGATAAATCGTTTGGTCTGTAAAATGTCAGAAAATTTTGAAAAATGTCAATCAGTGTTTCCAAAACATCCAAACGACGATTCTTGGGTTGTCCACATACAGTACTAAAATGATTCAGTGTTAATGATTTTTTGTTATATGAAGCAAAAAAAAAATATTATATTAAAAAAATATTTAAATCAGGGAGCTTGTTTTAATGGCTGAAAAAAAACACTCACTCGCTTCTTGTGCCCGCTTACACCTGTGTTGTGATAATATTGCTTGACAGAGTTTGTTTTTGAATTGATACGTCGCAGCATACATTACATTATTTCTGCTCTCAAATACAAAATAGAGGCAGAATAATAACATTAACAACATCAAAAAAAAAACACCAAAAGTGACTTGTGAATATAACCACACACCCTGGAGATGAGTATTTTTGCTGCCCCATAATGAATTTTCAGTTCAAGGCGACATTTTGAAATCCTGCAGTAATCTAATTAAGTAAAATAAAAAGATAAATGCAAGGAATTATAAGCTTGTTTTTTTTTCCTCAAAGAAAGCAGATCAGACATAGGCAACATATGGAGTTAGGGCCAGATCCAGCCTGCTGACTTCACTTTTTACAACCCTTAACACCCTCTAAGGAAACAAAATGACTACAAAAAAATGAAAAAGGCAGCATAATGTTGAGTGTTCACACTACAGTTGAGTATGATGGGTTCCATTTGCAGCATCAGTACTGGCCAAAATCGTTGGATTAGATGATGGAAAAAGAAAAAGTTAAATCTGATACAGTCTATAAACTGTGAATATGGCATAGATGCAACACTAAACACAGGGAATCTGTAAAGAGGGGTGTCCACCACCACCACACAACTCATGGGTTCTCCTTCTTCTTCTTCTTCTTCTTCTTCTTCTTCTTCTAATAAATTCTGGCAGGCTGTATCCGAGAGATTAAATGCATCAGTGCAGACGCTGGTGCATGATGCATCTCACATCTCAGACTGAGAGACAAACATGGACAAGTACCTGGGATATGATTTAATAAAAATATAACTTATCTCCACAAAGATTTCGGATGAGAAAAACAAGTATCATTTGTAGATGAATCATAAAGGTATATCTAAGCTTCTTAACTCTTTTCTTTAATTCACAAATGTAAATTCTTCAGAACTAAAGTCTGTTTAAATAAGATGAAGAATGAGTTGCAATTACTAAGTCCCTGTCAAAATGAAATTATAATACCTGGTCATATAATACATTGTATTTATTTATTGGTTTTATGTTTGGTTTTCAATTATCCAGGCTCCACCAAGCTTGTTCTCATGTCATAATAAAGGTTTCCAAGACTTCTTGGATATGTTCGGCCGGGCAGGATAAACAGATGTAACCTTCAAAAACGAGCCCACATCGTGGTACAGGGCCGCATTTGACATCAGGGCGACGAATCCACCCTTGGGAGGATCCAGCCCCTGGACTGAGACATAGCTATCATGTTTTTTGAAATGGTAAATAGGTAAATAGTTTAAAAGAGTTCACTCAATTAAGAATGAGCGTCCCCTTGTTAGGATAAAGAGCTGTTACTGCTTTTGAGTTTTGTCTGTTTCTTGTTTTTACACTCCACATCCATGGTTCAGGAGGAGTCACCAGATTCTGTTTTTTCCCTCGGCTTCAGTGCATAACTACCTGAATGAAGATCAGGGTTAAGCGTAGGTAGTCTTGGAGGTTAAAAAAATGGAGGATTCAGACACAGGTTGCAAAAATGAATAAAACAACTGACAAAAGGCAAAAAGGAATACACTATCAACAGGGAAGCCAGGACAGGAAGTCAAACTTTGCAAACCAAGAACACCAACAATCCAGGCTTCATAACGGGTAGTTTTTTTTGTTTATCCATTAGTTAGTGGGACATCGCCTGTATATTGTATATGATATTCGCTTGACTGTACTGATTTTACACACAGTGTTAGTAAATAGTAGCTTGTTTTGCTTCTCCTTCTGAGGTGTTAGATTTGTGTCACAACCCCTGGATTATCCACACGCTTTTTGTTGAACATTTATTCCGTTTGGAGTTTTGGTTATTTTGTTTTGATTTACTTTGGGATTTAGCTATTTCTGTCTCCCTGTTTTATTTTGGACTTTCTAGTGTGTGTACCTTGTCAGGTTTTGCTTCACGCCCTGTCTTTCTTGTTGATTGTCTGCTCCATGTTGTTTTTTTGGTTAAGTTTTACCTTTTTGCATTTTTGGTTATTTTTATTTATTGAAGACACCTTTGACAATTTGTGTACGGGAGAGCAACTGCTGAAAGGAGCTGCATCAAATCAAACCGAAATGAAATGAGTATTTTGATTAAGGGCTAATTAGCTGTTCACTCTGGTAAAAGTTGCCTTGGTTTGACATTCGAACAACAGAAGGAGCTGCTTCTTTTACAACTTGAACAAACCCCGATTAAAAGCAGAATTAGAAAAGGAGTGGGAGCTGTGCAGAAAATGCATCAGCAGACTGAGCAGACCAGGTTGGAGCTGATTAAAGGAGACAAACTTCCAGCTGGTTGGGACTCCACGAGGAAGACAGACTTTGAGCATCGTTCAGATGATTTTGATAAATGTATATGGCGCTTTTTTTTGTCTTTTCCCACTCAAAGCATTTAGACACTACCGATTTGTTTTTCCTTTCACAGCCATTCCCTCACACTTTCATATGTGCAGTGCATTTTCTGTCACACATCTTTCATACCCATTCACACGCTGCCAGCACAGGCGTCAGGAGCAACGTGGGGTTAAGTGTCTTGCCCAAGGACACAGACATTTACACTAGTGAAGCCAGGAATCAAACCCACACCTCCTAGTTGAAAAATGGCTTGCTCGGTGACTGGGCACTATTGACGTGTGTGTGTGCGTGTGTGTGTGTGCGTGCACACTGTCCGCAGAGACAAAGCTGCTCCGTCACAAAGACAAAGGACAAAGGTTATCGTTACGTCCAGGAGGAAGCAGCTGCCAGCCGCGTGATGAACACACACACATACAGTAGATACACACAAGTCACACACCTTACAAGTTATCAGCAGCACTTGTGAGTATAATAACATTTCACACTCACCATAAACTGCTATCACTTCTTCTTATGGTTTATTTTGATTTGTTGTGGAGGAAAAAAATAAACTTCCGCTGTGAACGACAGAGGAAGTTTCTGTGTGTTGCATTTACTGACCTGTCACAAATTAAATTAAACTCTAAAAAGAAACTCTAGGTCAATTCAGTTTCTGCTTATTATGACTTATTTTTACTCGTTAAATGTTTACGCTCTTGTTTCAATGAAGTTCACCAGATTCAATTCACCATATTTTACTCTTTATTTAACTAAAAGAACGTAAAATTAGCATGTCAACTGATGTGACGGAACCCGGATCAAGACTTACAATCATTTCTGGATTCTAGTCCGAACCCGGCCCGACCCTACAGGTCCTGTTGGGTCCAGACAGGCCCGGGTCAGGTATCCATGATGTGATGCTGAAAGCAACCAAAAATACTTGTAGCTGCCCAAAGCGTATATATGGATATTGACAAACCATTCAAAAAAAAAATTAATGTCAACAAAATTACTGTCACTATATATTTTTTTTATTTTACTACATTTTGGCATTTGAGTCAACAACTCTTACTATATGTCAGTATGGCCCAATATGGGAGACAAAAATGTCTTCCACCTCTGAAGAAGATACTCTAAATATTGTAATTAAGAGAATGTACAGTATTTTTCTGCAATGATTCATAGATTATTTTAGTTAATTAATTAATTAATTAATTAAATTTATTTATTTAACACAAATGTTAAGAACAGATGTTGGCCTGGCAAGTGCCAGAAAACAATTACTAAATTATTTACCAACTATTTTAATACTTTGATTAATCTGTTTTTCTGTATTTTTGAAACAATTAAAGCATATTGTCAGATCTTTTAACTTCTTTCATATATATATATATATATATGATTTTGCTTTGTGGACAAAACAGACATTTGAGAACATCATCATTTTGACGCACCAATCAACATGTTTCAACATTTTTTCTGGACCAAACAAGTAATTGAGAAAATAATCAACCGATGAATCAATTATAAAAATAACGTTTAGTTGTAGTCCTGGTACATTACACTCAGACACTGTTGTACATTGCAGACAGTTGGAAATGATCCCAAATAACTTTCCGTTCAAATACCACTGAGGTCCCTAAACTCATTAGCTCCTCCAGCTGATCCTGTCGCAGTACATCTGTCTCTGAATCGCCTCTGGACACTGGGAAGTGCTCAGTCGCTGCCACAGCGCAGCGTTTCTGCTCAGCAGCACAGAGACCACTCTGAGTGCAACTTTCTGCTGAAGCTGTGCTTAACAGGCTTTAAAAGAGCTATTGATTCACTGGCTTCAGGGAGTTTGGCGATTTTGTTATTTAGTGATGGGACCCCGCGTTGCACTAATTGTGTGACGAGCGGCGCGTGGTGGCTTTGGTGTGTCTGTTTGCTGATCTTTGTGCTGAAATGTATAAATGCATGAGTTCTTCTAATTGTCTCTTTGTGAGGACCAAAAAAACATAAAAAACATAGGGAATAAGGACATTTTGTTTGGTCCTCACAAGTTTAAAGGGCTTTTTGGGTGTTAAGACCTGGTTTTACGATTAGAATTAGGTTTGGGTTTAGGGTTAGGTCAGGATTAAGGTTAAAGGTTAGTCTTTTAGTTGTGATGTTAAGGTTAGGGGTTAGGGGCCAGAGAATCCATTAGGTTTCAGAGTGTCCTCAGGAATGTTGTCTTAGAATAGGTGTGTGTGTGTGTGTATGTGTGTATGTGTGGGTGTGTGTGTGCGTATATATATCGGACACTTTACCGAAACATATATACCATTTGCAAGGTCTTTCCCTGGATTTTCAATTCTGTTGCAATATTGATATTGAGGCATTTATGACAGTTATAATATTAAATTATCAATACGAAATTATATAGAGTGATTCAAAATAGGGATTAGTCATCGAATATTCAAATATTCTAAAATCCAGTGCATGAGAGCACGGTTCACAGTATGTTGAACTACGAGGAGTAGCTCATGAGATGCGTTAAAAGACCCTCTGTAATCTCTTCACTTCTGTGAGATCTACAGTGTGATGAGCTTCAAGATGCATTCAAGAGACCCTGTAAATTGTATCACCTGTGCAAACACACATGCAGCAATAGATGCACCACGAATCAGGTCTAGGGATCCAAATAGAACAATTTAAAAAAGAAAATCTTTGGAATCATTGATTAAACATTTTTCATTTTTAATAAAATTACAGATAGCCACATTAATCGATAGTCACTTTTATTAAGCCTTATTTATGTTACAGCAAAATTTTACCATATTTAAAGGCAGGTTCACTGTTTATTACACACATAATTGTCTTTAAAAGCAGAAGAGATACACCCCATCATCTAAAATTCACAGATCACACACAGCAAGAATACAGGGATTACTGTATTTTCAGTGTAGATACCTTTTTATACTCCAGAGGATATTACAGTATTTAATTATGAATTCTCCTATGGCCGATATATGATGGTGATTCTTTTCTTTTCCTCCCACATCTGATAGAATAAAACAGCTTAATAATAAATGACACACAGAAGTGCCTAAATTCAATAATATTGAAAAAAATCAGTATATAATTTCAATAAAAATAAAGTATGAACTATATTACATAAATCAGGTCATGTCAAATAACTTTTGGATGAAATAGTACCGTTAGATAATAATTATAAGCTGATGCAGATGATATAAACATGTCATAAATTGGTCCAATAAGAGCCATACTCATTCATTGGTCTACCTCTACAGTATTTAAAAGTGTTGTTATTGCATAAGACACACAAATGTCTAGAAAGAAAACCTTGAATGAGCTCAGAGAGGCAGTGCTAGTATACTGTGAAATCCATTTATTTTGTAGATGTAGAAAAAGAATGAATAATGCCGAATATCTTGTGTCTTGTGTCTGACTGTATCCATGCCTGTCTGTCACTGTCACACTCTGGCTCACATCAGTGTCACACTCCTGGTCACGATTCGCGTGTTATTTATTTATTGTGCTTTTGTTTTTGCGCTGTCACATAAGCGTGCCGGCTGAAGAGGGGATATGATTAGAGCGGATGCTTCCTGCGAGGTGTTGTTTATTGTTGCTCCATGGCGTCTGCTGATGGACACACCGCCTAATGCTGTTGGACTCCGGTATAAAAGCTCGCCTCCGCTCCCTGGAGTTGGGCTTGCACACACTGCGACACCCCGAAGCCAATTTCCACCCCTCGTCATTCGCCGTCTCGCGTCCCTTTTTTTGCTTTCACACTTCTCCATCTCTCCTACCTCTGTCGCTCACAGTCTTTGGCTTACATATTCTTTCAGCTTCCTGTCAACACACTGTGACGAGCTTCACACTGTTTCCTATCTGTTTACTTCTCTGTCTCCTGCGTCCCTCTGTCATCCTGTCTCTAATTGTGTTTTTCCTCCCCATCTTGCCATCATAATCAGTCTATTTTCCCCAGCCTTCTGCTCATTCAGTGCATTTTCCCATTTACACATCTCCCTTCTCTTTGTTCCTGCTTCTCCTTTCATGTTCTCTCTCTTATCTCGTGCTAAAGTGGATCCCAAAGACCTTCATCAGCTTGTAAGCCTTTAAAACCAGGACGATGTTTACTCTTTATACTCAAATATAAACTTGCATGAATGATGTGTAAAATACAAGGCTGTTGTAGACCAAGAATAATCATTATTTCATTGAGGTAAAAGTCATTATAAATTAAATTCTAGCCAGTGGAGATGACAGAGCAGGATGAAGGTTTTTCAAAGGTCAGTAAAATCCATATCCCTCTGTTAAATATGAAACATGATGTTGACATCTACAGCGCCCCCCCCAGGTTCAGGGTCGGAAACTTTTGGGTTCCCTTGCAGTCAGAGTCCTGGGATGGGGGAGGGACGGGCAGCACTGGAATACAAAATGATTGTGTGGGAACTGGGGCTGCAACTATTATTTTGGTAGCTGACTAATCACTTGAATATTAGTTGGTTAGTCATGTTTATTTCTGTTTATTCAGAATAAATGCTTGTAACGTTAAAATATACAATAATTTAGTTCACTCAATTAAGTGCCAATATTCTATAATATTCAATATAATACTGATATATATATATATGTACTGATTTTTTTATTTGAAAAAAAAAGGTCTTTCAGGTAATTCTCTCTGTCTAGTATTTTGAACTTCATTATTGTCAGAGTGACAGTGTTTAATTCAATTCAATTCAATTCTATTTTATTTGTATAGCGCCAAATCACAACATACATTATCTCAAGGCACTGTACATAATAAGGCCAAAACCTTTACAATATTACAGAGAGAAAAGAAACCCAACAGTTCACACAATGAGCAAACACTAGGCATCAGTGGAGAGAAAAAACTCCCCTTTAACAGGAAGAAATCTCTGACAGAACCAGACTCAAAGATGTGCGGTCACCTGCCTCGACCGGTTGGGGTGAGAGGAAAATGGGGGACAGAGGAGAGGTG